>OOFC01041795.1:0-15424 GCA_900323345.1 Pseudochromis fuscus | reverse complement strand
ACACACACTTAGTGTTTTCAGTTTCTAACCTGAGCAGAAGTGGGTCGATCCTGTGGGTTTCCTCTCAGACAGTCCTTCATCAGCAGCTGAAAGCCCGGCCACGGTGAGCAACCGTAGTGCTGCACTGGATCTGTGCATCAAGCAACAGGTGGTTAAGTAAATGTTGACTTTACTTTTCATATTGGTGAATAACTTGAGATGGGAAAAGAACTTACATTCTGTACTCCGTAAAAGTACAAGTAGTTGTGAAAAAAAAAGACTTTGGTAAAAGTAAAAGTACTTATTGAAATAATTACTCAAGTAAAAAGTAAAAAGTACAGGCTATGAAATGTACTTTTAGAGTAAAAGTACAAAGTATTTTTTTTTTACCAGTCGTTTCTGTGTAAAGTGAACTGTAACCTCTTAACCTCACATCATGTAATGGCTAATTTGAAGGTTATTAACCTGTTAGGACCTGATCTAACACTTATACCGTTACACTTTCATAAATAACAGATCTACAAGCTGGCGTGGAGTCGTCAGGGTTTACCGCTACCACTTTACTGTCCTACTTCTCTGTGTCTCCCTGGTTCAGCTCCATAGTCCTCTTCACATTAACAAATCTCTCGTTCAAGTTACTGAAGTGAGTTAGCGTGAAAAAACAAAACAACTATGCTACCTGAAGTCTGCGGGCAGAAAAAGTTGTGTGCGTGGTGATTGTCTCTCGTAATTTCCCCAAACTGAATAAATACCACACGCAGCAATGGGACACTGCTTTGTTAACTCAGTCATCTTGTAACTAGAATATCTGCTGAAAAAAATAATATTGTCATGGACTGATAGTAACAGGGTAACAGTAGTTTGTTAACAGCAGCTAGCTTGCTAGCGGCCTGTTGTTGTGAACCAGCTACCTATGCAGTGACGTACTGACCTTTTACGGTGACGCGGCCCCAACTTGGCTCCTTGCCAGTGGAAAAATAAACCGGTTCATAGGAGAAACGGGATCTGAACTAACTAACCACCAGGACTAGAACCAGCCTGGAACTAGCACCCGTTCTTGTTCGGTGGAAAAGGGGTAATGTAAAAAAAAAAAAAAAGATTCATTTTAGTAGAGAGAGCGGCCAACGTGGAAAATGCAACACGTCTGGGAAATTAATATGTGAAATATACATTTAACTTCCTGTTTTTTTGTTTTTGGAATCGAAATAAGGAATCATTAGGAACCAGAATCGATAAGCAGAACCAAAACGAGAATCAGATTCATAAAAATCCTAACGATACCCATCCCTAATCAGGATACTTTTGCTGGTGTTGACATTGATCCGGTTGTCCAGGAGTCCGGTCATATGGACTCCTGGACTTGACAGTGGTACTTGTAATTCTGGTCTTTACAGCACACCCTGTACCTCTGAGGGAGACAGTGAAGCTGCGCAGCAAAGATGTCTGATCCGTGTATTTAAAAAAACAAATCTGCTCTGACATCGTCCACAAATGCAGAGGAACAAAAACCTGGCAGCCAGTCGTCCTCAGAGCTCTACTTGTGAACTATTGCCCTCCTGTTCGCTCTCACTAGCATCACCACCGACGATATGATCATCTCAGCAACATTAATGTAAAACGCTTTATGTATTACCTCCTATCACACTGTCTTAAAATAAGCCATATCCATTTTTATTATGAGATATTAACCTAATTACCAGGAACAGTCTATTGCCAAACTGTCTTTAAATGAAAACATGGCAGGCTCGCTCGACCTCCGTGCAGCATTGAACAGTGTGGGTCGGTGTTTCAGGTTTGGTGGGAAATGTGCCGAATTGCTTTCTGGCACCAGTCAGTGTGGACGCTGTTCCCCCCTTTTCTCATAATGGCAGATGGTAGCGGGAGTGAAAAGCCAGGGAAATCACTTCCAACACGACTGAACAAATGTCGACCACACTTGTTCAATCTCACTGTACAGAAATGATTTGGTCGTCCACAGAGGACAGTTCATGTACAACCACAGACTGAATATAGAATAGATGAAGCTAACACAATGTCACCTGCTGGTTTGTGGACTGGTTTTGAAGCCAGGAGTTTGGTATTTGAACATCACCGTGTTGATTGTTTGGAGCAGGAAGTGACCATATTTGTTTGTACTTTACTTGTTCAGGTTGGCCTTGTTGACACTTGGTTTTAAGATGCATCTTGGGTGATCAGAACCACCAAAAAGCTTTGAGATCCGATCACTTAAACCACATGTGGAGGTGGTCTGGGAGGCATATGATTTGTAGTGTAAATGCTAATGTGTCCTCATGCGTCCCGATAAGGACGTAACAGGAAATATATGATAAATGCAGCACTGAGAGCTCGTTCGTGTTGTCTTGCGTTCATTTGCAACACGTAAACATGTCCAATAGTCCTTGAATCATTCTATCGTCACCTCTCTTTTAGCTAACTTTAGCTAACTGTTTACAAAAGCTGGTGTTCTTCTGGCATGTGACATAAAAACTGTGTGGCCTCTTCTGGCGGATATGACATTGCCATAGTGACATCTGAACACCAGGGGTCAGCACGACAGTTTGGAGACGGATTGCAGGAGATGCATTGTAAAACCAAGTCCAAACAGCCCGGTGTAGTCTGATTGGAAACCAGAAGAAGAGTTGACTTTAGCTAATGACATCAGAATGACTTGAGGAAACAATGTATGGACTCAATATCACGATTTAAAGTAAGGATTTTTTAATTGAAGTTAAGATTTTTTTGGGAGCCAGCATCTAGTGGCCATCAGGGGTATTTTACTGTTTTGCATTTCTGCATTGGCCTTTGTGTTGCGACCCGGTTGCTTCCTATAAACAGTCTACGTGTACACTTCAGTCAAGATAACATGTTACGTTAAAATAAAGTTAAATAAGTCAGAGGAAGATTGAATAGTGCAAATTGTGAGTTTTATACTTTAAAGGTACTGAACGACTTAAAGTGAAGTGTTTCTGTTCCAAAAAGCCTTTTGACCTTGATGTCTTCCTGTGTTTTATTAAGTATTCAACTTGGCGACTCTTCATTAGCGTTATCCAACAGCCAGCAGCTCTTATAAACACACCTTTCTAACCCTGGTGTGAGCAGGAAGCATCATCCAATTCATAGACTTCTAGGTGTAATTACCTCATCTCACACACACACACACACACACACACAGACACACATACATACAGACACACATACATACAGACACACATACATACAGACAGTCATTTCAAGACATTCGGCTTAATCACCTGCTCCCTCCCTGCACCCATCTCACTTTTGAGCACAGCAGTTCAACACAGGTTTGGATAAATGGTGTCTGCATCCTGCATCTGCTGCCTGTCCTTTGGCCTGCCTGTTGTACGCTGCTGTGAGGAAGGAATTGATGGCTCAGTAGCTCTACAACAAGCCTACACTTGATCAAAATAGAGGTCACTACTGGCAGCTTTCTAGGTGGTACAACATTTTATTTCTGCCTCAAGGGTGGGGGTATTGATTTTTTTCTTTTGAAGTCATTTAAACTTTATCATTAGCACACAACAAAGGGGAAGTGCATAACTTATCACATAGACCTCAGTTGGGATTCAAACCAGTGGTTCACTATTAAATTAAATACACTTCAGACCATTCAGTCGGGTGTGCAGCCTCGGGGCCATTGATTGTCTGATGTCAAACTGTCTCAGACGAACAGAAATCTCACTGTCATTGAAGTGGCCTGAAGGGAATAGGAATGACATAGTACTCTCTTTGTTGGCGTTGCTATCAGTTTAATAAGCTGTTGAATGCTGAGGTGCAGAGGTCTGTTCAGTGTAGATCTCTACTGTGGATTTCTGTGATGGCACAGTGGTGTTAGGGTACAAATATCACTTGTACTTAAACTCACAGAGCTGAGATGAAGAGTTGGTTGATGAATGACTTTTATCTTATTGTAGGTGCACACTGCATATTACTTACACAAGGAGCATGTATGGTACTTCCTGTATTTCTAGGATTCACAGTTTTGTCTTAAACACCGGTGTTTCTCATGTATCGGCGGCAAGAAGCTTGTTGGCTTTTTACAAGCTAGCACGCTCTGTGCTGCCGATACGTTTAGCGTCGTCACATCAGACCCAGTCAGAGTGGACCACATGAAACTGTTCGAATAAATTCAATAGCTGCTTATAGACAGGTGCGCTCAATAGTCCAGAAAATATCGTACATGTTGGTCACCGGCCAATCATAGCCCTCCATCTTTTAGGACCTGATCACAAGAAATGGATGTACTCACCACAAGGTCACCTGTTGGTTTTTGGACTGGCATTTTGAAGCAATTGGCATTTGAATGTCACCTTGTTGGTTTTATGGAGCCAGAAATGACCAAGAATGTAAACAAATGATTTTAATGACCGAATTGTGTTTGGAAAAGGCAGAAAAAACAGCTGCACCTTGATCCGAAGATTTTATAGGTTGTCTGTTCTTTCTAGTGCTTTGGCTTAGTGTTGGTCAGTGTCACCGACACACTGTGAATGTTGTCACGTAACTAAAAATAATAATTCTGAGATGCTAGTGTTTTTGTCAGCGTGTCATCGGACATCTCCAATGCAGCATGAAGTTGTCCAAAACGATACACTCCATGGGATTAAACAACACATTTTCGTGCCGAGAACCCAGCATTAGTAGCTCGCATGTGAAGAGTGCTGCTCATGAATGAAGATCAGGACACAGAGAGCCTTCAGAAAGTTTGTTCATCACAGTCCTTTGTCAGCTTTACAATATCAGGCTTGTAACGTGTTGTGTTTCAGTGTTTAATACTTGTAGAGGCAATGGAAAAACACGAGGCCAATGCACAAGTGCAAAAAAAGTGAAGTACCCCTGATGGCCACTAGATGCTGTCTTCGAAAAAACTTCAATCCACTTCAACTCAGAAATGGTCATTTTCAGTCATGGGTCATTCCACGTCAGATCCACCAAGACTTTATCGTGACCTCTCAGATTTTTTTTTTCAAATTTTTGGGAATAATTGAGACCCATGAGCCATGTCCAGAGCTGGAAACATTTTTACACTGAGACTCTTAATTAGTGAGATACGCTAACGGACTTTAAGCTAATTAGCAATACCTTGCAAATTAAAGCACTCGTATCGCTAGAAGTATAGCACCTAGAGAGCTGATTCTGGTGTCATAATCTAACAAGGTTTATTCTCAGGTCATTGAGAAAAAAGTTGTTCAAAGTTCAAATTAAAAGATTCAAAGATGAACCAAAAATATGTTTTAATTTTCCTCTAATTCATGTCAGAGGTACCTCATGATGTAAATAAACTTCCCTGTAAATTCGGTGATGGGCGCTCTAACAGTTTCTGATGAAAGTTGTTCCTGTCCTGGCCATTACTCATGGGTCTGTTATTCCCCAAAACCTGAAAGAAATCTGAGCGGTCAAGGGAAGTTCTTGGTTGATTTGATGTGGAATGACCCTCATGAAATACTCCAAACTCATCACCAAAATCAACACTTCTTCATTGTTATTGATTGAACTCCAGTCTCATACACATTGAACAGTGATCTCAGGTTCAAAGGTCAGACCCACCTCCTCAATCCTCCCATCATATCCAAATATGGTCAGTTCTGGATCCAAACAACCAACCAACATGGCCACGTTCAAATACCAAACTCCAGGCTTCAGAATGCGAGTCCACAGACCAACGGCTGATGTGACGTTAGCTTCACCTACATTTGAACCCCAGTCCTCTGGTCTTGTCTGTGGTGTCCTAACAACCCGACCACTCACTGAAGAGTCTTTTAAACTGTTGTTAAAATATAAATCAGTGTGAATTTGAATGAATTATTAACTGCATCACATATGTGCACTGAGAACATTTTGTATTGTTGTTGAGGTGACACTATAGATGATGGTAAAAGAAAACCCAGACACATACATACATTCACACTTTAACTCCTTGATGCCTGAATTTATTTACAATTATGCAAAAAATATTGTGTGTTTTTGCTTTCAAGCTGATGCTAAATTAGGTGGGGATTGTTAATTTGTCTATAGCACATAGAATAGATATAAATATATTACCGTATTTTCCAGAATATAAGCCGCTACTTTTTTCCGATGCTTTGAACTTAAACACCGGTGTTTCTCATGTGTCGGCGGCACGAAGCTCGTTAGCTTTTTACAAGCTAGCAAGCTCCGTGCCGCTGATACATTTAGCCTCGTCACATCAGACCCGGTCAGAGTGGACCACATGAAACTGTTGGAATAAATTCAATAGCGGCTTATAGACAGGTGCTCAATAGTCCGGAAAATACGGTATTTTTTTCAGGTGAATCAGCAGATTACTAACAAGAATAAACTTTATTTTTATTTTATTTTAAGGCTCCGATATGTCTGGTCTGTGCTGCATTCCTATCTGTGGCTGACTGTGTGGATAATATTACACTGAATGCATTATTGCCAGTGGCCCTTTTTGAACTCTTGAAGACGCCTCCACTGGCATTTTTATTACATTTTCCTATCTGAAATTACATTTTGCTTCGACTCCTCTGTTCTTAGACTCCACATATCTGTGTGCTTAGATGCATGAATGGGAAAGAGGGGAACAGTTTTGCTTCTTGGTGAAATTATTTAACTTTATAAAGTGTATTTGTGGCCTGTTTGTAAAGATCTTTGAACAACTCAGAGCAGACAGCCACAGACAGTATAGGGAAATCAAGATGAACTAACATTGTTGGTTGTGATCTTGTGTTGACATCACAAATATAAAACATCGCCAACATTATTCTTTCAGTACGTGTAGCAAAAAAACTACGATAAATACAAAAAATACAAATAACAGCAGAGATTTTAAGAAAGAAATCCACACATTTGATATTTTATTATCTACTTGAGAAAATATAATATGTAAACTACTGAAAGAGTTTAAATAAAGCCTTTTAAGATAGAACTGAGCTGCAGTCGTCATGTAGTAAATTACAAGACGTGTAAATTTGTTGTCAGAGCTCAGGTGACAAAAAGCTGCAACATGTTGTTTATACATGTTGAAATGTTTCAGTCACTGCTCTGTGCTTTTGTACAGAGGTGGTTTCAAGCCTTGAACTAATTAATCATCATGATGTAGTGTGTGTTTTTTTATGTGCAGACTTATTAAAATAAATGAGCTGACTGACATTTACAGACTCATTAGTGAGACCTAATAAAACCCCAGAACAAGTATTAAGTAGAAAAACAGCATGAAACTCACCTGAAGTTTTCAGAATGAAGTCTGAAGATAATTTTCTTTTAGGTTATTTATTTATCATTCATTTTGTGATTAGAGGACATTTAAATCCACAGATGTAAGAAGTTACAAGATTAAAATGTTTCAATTTTACTTTGATGTTTGTGGAATAATCTCTAAACTGTCTCTTGCTTCCTTTAAATATTTCTACACAGCGGTCTAATGTGCAGCCTGTGTGATCTGAGTGCGACAGAGTTTCTGTAAAGTTACAAAGCGTCGGTTTATGACCTGCCGTGTGTGAAGCCTGCTGACGCTGATATTTGCTCCTTGCCTGGCTCCAGTCCAACAGAAACACTTTAAAGCACAACCTACCACAGCGCGGTGTGTTTCAATTAGCTGTTTGGGAAAAGGCTGCTACATGAAGTTTATGATTTAAATGATGATATATTTCCTCCTTACACTTTCTGACTTCAACATCACTCAGAGAAAATGTGAAAATATGATTTTATTGCATGTTCGTTACAGGCCAGCGTAGTTTAAAGGTACAGACGGGGAATACATGTGAGTCAATCACCTCTTTGTTCAAGTTCAGTGGGTTTCCATCAACTGTGAGAACTTTTTTTCACTTTGTCATTGTGGGTTCTGTATAGATTGATCGGCAAAATATCGCTTTTATCCATTTAAAATTAAATTTACACAACCGTAAAATGTGCAGTCTTGAACCAACATCCTGTGTAATGTGGGAATATTCCCATATAAAACCTTAAAAGACTATGACCACCTTAAAGTCGCTTTATTGAGGAAAGTATAAAACTAAAAAAGTTTGTTTGCACTTGTTTGAAATGAGGAGTGTTTGATGTGAAACTCTGAACCTTCCTCTGTTAGTTTGAAGGCTGCTCCAAGGCGTTCTCCCGTCTGGAGAACCTGAAGATCCACCTGAGGAGCCACACAGGAGAGAAGCCGTACATCTGCCAGCATCCCGGCTGCCTCAAGGCCTTCAGCAACTCCAGCGACCGAGCCAAACACCAGCGCACACACCTGGACACGGTCAGTGAGCGGCAGAGGTCACCTGACACACCTCACAGGGTCATATACAGACAAACCTGTGCTTTAATTCAGGGAGACTAGGTTACATTTTTTTACTTTTTATTATGTTATATTTTTATCCACACCAGCCAGTGGATTTCTGCTTCTTCACGGAGTCACATACATAAATAAAGGTTGTAATACAGATGTAAACAAAGATACTATTAGCCTTTAAATCTTTAAAACTTTCAAAATTAAATTAATGTGGCATAAACCTAATATTTACTTTCCACTGAACTAAATGTCAGATCACACAAAGATGCAGCTCAAAGTAAAACACAGATTAAATAGACATATTTTTCTGCCTTAGTAAAAGAGCTTTAAAACATTTGTTCAGTAAATACCGTATTTTCCGGACTATAAGCCGCTACTTTTTTCCGACGCTTTGAACTTAAACACCGGTGTGGCTTATGTATCGGCGGCACAAACCTCGTTAGCTTTTTACAAGCTAGCAAGCTCCGTGCCGCGATACATTTAGCGTCGTCACATCAGACCCGGTCAGAGTGGACCACATGAAACTGTTCGAATAAATTCAATAGCGGCTTATAGACAGGTGCACTCAATAGTCCGGAAAATACGGTATATGGTTTCCACCAGTGTGTCTCACCTTTACCATCATTATTATCACTGTATTTTGAATGACATCTTCTCCAGCAGAACAGTTTCTTCTTCTTTTTTTGGGCTTTTATAGGAGCAGCTACTTCACATGCTGCACAAATTTTCACTATAAGTGTGTAACGAACAAAACACACTGACACACAAAGAGACTGAATGGGACGAGGTTGAAGATGAGGAGTCACTTGTGTTTGCTGGTCAGGTGTCTGTAATATTTAGTTTGTCACCTCCTACAAAATCTTAGAAATTCAAAACTTTTTAAACTATTTCTAATGAGCAGAAACCTCCACCAAGGTATAATCCAGCTGTACTGATGCTACTGACTGAACACTGTTTTCCTCTTGTGGTGAAATCACAACACTATTATAACGGAGGGGATTTTTGTTTTGGGGTTTTTTTTTTGGACTGGATCCCATCTTCTGATCTGACCCAAAATGTAATAGTTTGTTCTTTGGATAATATCCTGTCCATCCAAAAAAATCCACTGAGATCTGCTCATGAACACAGAAGTGTATTTATTTAAATGTTTTATATAAGAAGCCAGTGGCAGCAGTAAAATGGAAACAGTGGCCAAGACGTCAGCAGGTTAAAGTGCAGCATCCAGCTGCTTCCCTGAACTTTTCTATTGGACCCTCAGGGACTGAACAAGGCTGATAAAGCTCGTAATACCGTGAGTGAGCCAGTTTTAAGTGGCTGAGCAGATTCTCCTTGTGTCACATCAGTTTACACAATAATAAAAAAAAAAAACACTGACCAGTAAAGAAAGCACAAATTCCTGCACGTTTTTTTCACTGCAAAGATTATTGAATTATTATAAAAATCAAAAGGCATGAAGATCACATCATTCAACACTTCAGACTTTCATCAGTAACACTGTTAGACGATGAAACTGACGGAGGAGTTTATCAGAGAAGTGGAGCCGGGGCGTCCCTCACTCTCCACGCTCATAAAGTTAAGGTTACGACTGCAAAATCAGTTATGAAATCTATCTGCTGATTCAGCCGGAGAGAGAACATTAAACAGGCTTCTTCCTCCAAATCCAAACTTTAATACTCGTCATGGCTGCGTCTTGTGAACCAAACGCCAAATACTGAGCCAGCGCTGTTGCTGTTTCCGTTTAACGTCCAGGAAAGTATAATTTTTATGTACTTTTCCTGCTACTTCATACTTCTGCTTCAATTAAATTCACAGGGATATATTGTCCTTTTTAATCTACTGCATTTATGTAACAGCTGTAGTACTTAATTATATTGAAGATCAGGCTTTTACACACAAAATAGTGATGGACGAAGCTCATGTGACGTCGCCTGTTGATTTGTGGACACAGTTTGAAGCCAGGAGTTTGGCATTGAAATGTCAACATGTTGTTTTTTTGGAGCCAGAAGTGACCATATTTGGATATGAAGGAAGGAGTGAGGAGGCGGGGAAACAGACAATCGAAGGTTATGATGTGTATTCAAAAGTGACCAATTAGATGAGTGGAGCTGTCAGCCATTGACCCGCCCCTGGAGTCTAAAAAAGTCACATGGTACAAACAAATTGAAACATTGTTACATTTGTTCAATTCTCAGCTGTGAATCGAGCATGAGCAGATTGTAAATGTGATATTCTTCCACATGCTTGCATTACATTTATGCTTTAGACTTTTCAGACTAAATAAACGCCATAGGAGGCAGGTCTGACCCTTGAACCCACAGATACTGTCCAATGAATGAGCCTCCAAACCACCTGTAAATCACTGGAGACTAAACCTGTCAATCAAACTAACCACACCCCTAAATCTTTCTCTTTTTTTTTTTTAACAACTTTATCATTTTTCAGTTTACACAAATAATGTCGAATGTACATATATGCAGAAATTACAATGTAATACCCCTCTTCCCTTCCAGGTGGTACACACACCAAAAATAAATAAATAAATAGAGAAAGAAAGAAAGAAAAGAAAAGAAAGAAACAAAAACAAACAAACAAACCAATACATTAAAAGGGAACAAATAGGCTAGATACAGCTGATAATGTACAAGTATATACCCTCACATATATGTTCACATAAGAAAATACATATACAAATACACATATATATATTTAATACAAATCTTTCTGTTTTTTTAAACTTAATATCTACTTAATTATGACATCAGCATGACTTGACAGACCTCTATATACAGTCTATGGTCACTACATGTTGCTGATAATATTTCTGTACCTCCACATCTGCATTAATTATTGTTTTACTATTGATATCAGCACAAAATCTGATTAAAAAAAAAAAATAAAAAATCCAGTTATGAATTATGTCTGAAAAAGACTACAGGAAAAATGATATCTGCTGCTTTATTGCTTCAAGTATTTCTTTATGATAAGCAACATTTGCCAGGTAATAAAAGGGTGTGTGCAGCGCTCTTAACGCACATTAAGTCAGTTTTATTTAAAGCGCCACCGCTGCGCTCCTCGCCCTCGCGCTCTGCAGAGCCGCCTGATATACAATCCAAATTCTTTAGGATTGAGAAACTGCATACCTGCTGTGGATTTACTCTACAACCCACAGTTATTTTTACTCCTGCTGACAAGCGATGAGGATTTAGCAGTAATCCAGCGAATCAGATCTCTCATTACACGGATGAGAAGAAGCGGCACGTTGCACTCCGCTGTTATTACAACAAGAGCAGAAAGTTATTTTCTCCCTTTTGTGGTTTCACGCTGGCTAATGGCGGCTTCGCAGTTGCGTCACAAATCAAGGATCAGACACATCTGGCGCCATCACGGAGGCCCAGTGGAAGACTGTCTGAATGTAAATAATTGCTGAATATAATGTAACAGCTGGCCAAGAAAGCTTTTTCAAGTTTGATTAAACAGCGTGGATTGTGTTACAAATATTACACGTCGGGGGATTTTTCTCTAAAACGAGAGCAGTCTCATACAGAAATGTCCTTTTGGATACACATAAGTGGACACTAGCACACACTGTGAATATATTGAATGTGTACATCAATCAATAGACATAAGCACTTTACTGTGAATTTAATCTAACATCAGGAAGACAGCACGTCATTTCAAGGTGGTTTGTTTTTAGACTGAAAAATGCTGCAGAAAACACTGAAGAGTAAAAAGCTGCAGTTCCTCACGTGGCCACTTGAGGCTGGTTCTAAAAATGAATCAATTCCTTTAGACTTTAATGTTAAAATGCTGTACGTTACAGCAAAAATAAACATGTTCACAGCTGGTACAGATAACTTTTGATCTTTATGTTGAATTTATCTTTTCATGACAACTGTATAAGACTCAATTTTAAAATAAATCAGCTTTTTAAATTGTATTAAGACTTAAAGTTATTGCATTGATGCTCCATAGAGTATATATAGAGCTAAGATAAGATGACATCACTTGTTGTTGAGTTGCATTTTGACGGCAGGAGTTCGGCATGTTAGTTGTTTGTAGCCAGAAGTGACCATATATGGATATGAAGGTCTGAACCTGAGGATGCTACCCAATGTAACTCAAGTTCAAACTAACCACACCCCTAAATATTCTTCTTTTTCAAGCCTGATATTCACTTAATTGTGATTTTTTAAATTCAGATGGACCACCAGATCACTAATTACTAGAATTAACTTTATCTAGTGACATCAGAATGACTTGTAGAAAAAAAGTATTGACTATTTCATGGTTAAAGAGGCTGATTATTTACCGTATTTTCCAGTCTATAAGCCACTACTTTTTTCCGACGCTTTGAACTTAAACACCGGTGTTTCTCATGTATCAGCAACACGAAGCTTGTTAGCTTTTTACAAGCTAGCAAGCTCCGTGCTGCCGATACATTTAGCCTCGTCACATCAGACCCGGTCAGAGTGGACCACATGAAACAGTTGAATAAATTCAATAGCGACTTATACACAGGTGCGCTCAATAGTCTGGAAAATACGGTAAATTAAGTTTTTTTGTAGCCAACATCCAGTGGCCTCAGGGATGCTCACAGGAGGCTCGTCAGATCCACTCCTTTGCTCCTTCCTCTCCCAACATATAAGCATCAAGACATTTGAGCCCATGTGGTCCAAATATTGTCACATCCAGCTGAAACAGAAAATGGGTACATGTTAGTCCACAAACCAAAAAGTGTGGCCGGCAGACTATGTTTGGACACAGGAAGTCTCTTGGGGAATTTCAAAAGAAATTGCTCAGTTTTTATGTTTGCTTTTTTAAAGATTATTTTTGGGGGTATTGTATGGTGTAATTTAATAGAGACAGTAAAGTCCGGGGGGAAATGTGGGGAAAGAAAGTAGAGGAATTACATTCAGGAGAGGTCCGGCCAGCAGGAAATCGAATCAGGACCCCACTGCTCAGGGGCATTTGAGCCCATGTGGTATGTGCCCTAACCACTGCTGGGTTGCTCAAAGTTGGGCAATTTCTGCCAACACTGTGGAGCAGTTCTTACTATGATCAGGCCAGATCTTTGCTGGAGCTACATGCTTTTATTTTGCTCTTTAGAAAATTACACTGTAGTGTATAGTGAGCATACATTTGATATGTAGATTTTACCCCATGTACAGAAATACAATTATTTCATTAACATGTTTCTAGCAGGCATACTCCTCTAAACTATACTTTTCAATACTACTTTGGTTGTAGTTTTTTCACCTGATGCAGGATGTGTGCCGTTTTGAAACTCATCAATTCTCCTGCTTTTTAATAAAGTTTGTTGGTTTTTGATGTGAAATCCAAAATAATCTGTTGGGATATCATGCCTAAACCATTGCTTTTTACATGTATGTAAGTTATTTTTGCCTTGCAGACTTCAGATCCCAGCACATAATCCTCCACATAAATACTGTACATGTGTTTTCATGAAATCCTAATTGACTCCGCTTGTTAGATACTCCGCTGTGAAAAACAGGAGAATAAATCTGTGAGGAATTAGATTCATGGGAAGGAGCTTTGATCAAATTGTGAAATGCAAGAAACTTGAACATAATTTAAGATACTGTGAAAACATCTACGTGTAAGAATTTACATGTTTATATTTATCTGGGAGTGACCTCATGGACTGCAGCCTCATTTCACCTCACAGATACGTCCTCTGTGACCTGCTTTTATTTGTGCAGAATAATGCTTTGAAATGTTTACTCCACTGGGAAGTAATGTGCTGAAATACATGTTCTTTTATTTATACACAGATTAGAAGTTGCTCATTTTCAGTTTACCTTATAAATAAATTGATTTATGGCTGAACTCTTGTCTCTCTTTCTCTCCTGAAGCCTGCAGATGAAAGGTAAATACACTCCATTCTCAGCTGAGGAGCACGTTATGTAAAATGTTGACACGACTACATGTCCTCCCTCTCTCTGTTAGTGCAGTTGTCACGATAAGTAATCACATTTACAACATGTACCCCAAATGTTTGCGTGTGCGATGTGGATGTGACTCAGCTGAAAACGTACTGTAAACATATTTTATGTTTGACATCCAGTGTGACCATAAAATGATAATCATGTGGTGAATGTTTTACAGGCTGGTTTACAAAATCCTGACCTATCCTAAGTCAAGAAGATTACATGAAATATATATTTTGAAGTATTTTTTTCAGTGTATACAGAAGAGGGTTCAGTCGGTACCACTTCATAAACCATAATCCCAAAGATCTGGGTTTATTTTGTTGTTTTGTGGCATAAATATTAAAGGCTTTGTTCAGCTACAATAGCAATTACATGAAAAAGTCAACTTTGTATTGTGGAAGAGACTGAATGAAAAAACTTATTTTAACCGTAAACTGTGTATAGAAATGGACCAAGGAAGCATGACATCACCCGTTAGTTTGTGGACTCCAGGAGTTTGAGATTTTAACGTTGCCATCAGTGGTGGACAGTAACGGAGTACATTTACTTGAGCACTGTACTTAAGTACATTTTTTCATTATTTTTACTTTACTTGAGTATTTGTGGGTTTTTTTTGGAAACTTTTACTTTCACTCTGCTTCATTTCAAAGGCAAATATTCTACTTTGGACTCCACTACATTCCCAGGAAGTGTGTGGTTACTTACTTTATATACAGTCTATGCTGGCAATGTGTTTCAGGCAGTTTGTCCAGGTAGGGTTACCGTTGCTCATGCGCAAATCGGCAGGAAGTGACCGGCACAATAAAGAGGGAAGACAGGAAACAGCACGGTTTTGTCGTTATTTTTTTAAACTCTAAACAGCATGTTAGCCTCTCGATGGAAAATTTGAAAACAAAAAAGCAAAACCGAACAGTCAACCAACAAAGTATTATGCACACTCTGCAGGAAGGTGTTTTCTTATATTGAAGCCCTTTCAGGTTAAAACACCACATTAACAGGAAGCAGACGTTAGTCGGGGATTGACTCTGAGAACAATACAGCAATGTACTGATATTAGAAAATGTACTTTTACTTTGTACTTTTGAATACTTAAGTATTTTTAAAGGTAAGTACTTTTGAATACTTTTTTGAATACAAAACATTTCACTGTTTTCAGTTTGAGAATAGTGACAGAAAACCAGTAGGTTAAGGAAGCGGTACGTCCAGTGTTCCAGCA
>OOFC01041791.1:0-31591 GCA_900323345.1 Pseudochromis fuscus | reverse complement strand
GCGGGCTGGAAGGCTTCAGGCTGGACCTGCTCAGACGCTGACTCCAACAACTGCTGCAGCTGCGGCTGGATCAGGTTGAGAAATGGTTTGTAGCCCAGACTGGAGAAAGACGGGAGACAGGGAACAGTTAACAGGAGCAGACTGGGTTTATTTATTTGAAGAGGTCGATTGTTAGGTTACTCACATTAACACATCGAGTATATCTTAAAATTGCAGGACATAAACAACAACAACATTTTTATGGCAATAACTAGAAAGTACTCAGAGGACAAACCTCTGGCAAGACATAATCCAGCTGTACTGATGCTACAGACTGAACACTGCTGCCCTCTTGTGATGATACAGCAACACTATCTTGTTAAAACAGACAAAAACATCCTGACAACATTCTGGCAAAGGTAACAAAATAAATTTAGAGACAGTGTGTCCAGAGGAAGCTGTTTTTGCCCTGACAGCGTCTACTTTCTCTACAAATGTCTAAGATGTGCAGCATTGAAACATTCTTAGTGTACAGCATTTCTTTCCTCTGTGCTTCTGCTGCTTTCAGTTGAAATGATTCATCTTTCTGAAAACCACTGAACTCGTCAATGTCACTTCTCTCTGTGACCAATCAAAATCAAAGAGGAGGTGGATGTTACAAGATCCACAGAGAAGTGGAGGAGAAACTGATCCCTGCTGTCACTGACAACCCTGGATGCAAGAAATGCTAGAAGACGTCTGTCGTAACCTAGCAACAATACACACTTGTACATAGTCACTTTCAACAGCTGCCTGTGGACAGAGACCCTGTCGCACCCACCAGTCAGTGGAGGCCCACGTATCCACAGCTAACAAGCCGTTTCGGACGCTCTGCACAGTTTCTGCAGGAACCTCTGGGCTGTCCAGGAAACTGATCACCTGCTTGATGACATTTGCGTCCCGCAGGATTAAACCAATCACCACGCACCACTCCAGACAGCCCGCCTCCATGAACACATGGAGGAGGTACCTGAAAGATGCAGAGGGGAACAGCTGTCATGCACCGGTTGTGGTTTCATGATTAATTTGAAGCACAGAATAAAAGGAGTGCATTTCATCAATAAGTGAATGGTATCTCACCTGAGCTGCACCTGCGACTTGTGCGGGCCTTTGTTGGCAAGCTCCATGGAGATGTGCTCCAACTCGGCCTGGCTCAGGCTCAATGTGGACGAGTTCTCATCGACCATCGTCCAGTCTCCATCCACCACTGAGCTGGTCTCTGTCAGGTCTGTGGCTGAGCCGATGCTGTACTCCTCAACTGGAGAGAAAAAAAGGAAAGAAAAAAAAAAAAAACACAAGCTGGTCACCACTTCTCAGTTTAAGTTGGTGAAAACAAAAAACGCAGATGTGGCATCGAGTTCAATTGTTGTACTTTAACAATGGCAGAGGGGTGGCTCTTATTACCTTTGTTGGTGAGCAGCGACAGGAAGGCGTCATGTGTCTGTGGTGAGTGTTGGGTGGAGTGAGCGGATGAGGCCGTGTCCATGTCTTTGGCTCTCTGCCCGAGCCCGTCGATCCAGGTGTGGTCGCTGGGAGCGGTCGGAGGCGGAGCCGTGTCCATGTCGCTGTTCAGGAGGCTGTCGGCCGACTGAGACTTCAACAGGCGTGTGCTCAGCACTAAGAAGGACGAGAAGTAACAGCATGAAACATGGAGATGAAGGAAAAGACACAGCGAAATGCATCTGGAAGTTTCATTAGTAAAAAAACTGCAAAACGAATGCATACATTACAACTTTACAAAAAACTACTGAACAGAGGTTGATGATTTTTTTCTGACAGAGAGGGGATTACCCAAAGAACAAAGGATTACATTTTAGGCAAGATCAGAGGATAACATTTTGTTTTAAAAATCCCAGCAAAACCTGTTTTAGAAGAAGAACCAGAAGGAAGAACCTTTAGTACAAAGGGAAAAATGAAATGTTTTGTTTTCAGGTAAAATTCATATCTTTCTTGATGGATTTTATTCTGCACACACATGCAGGATGATAAAGTCACAATGTGAGACAACCGGTGGAGATCAGATCAGATCAGAGGGGGATTATGCCTTTGGTGGAGGTTTGTGGTCTCTAACACATTGTTTTCTTCTGCATCAGCCACGAATCAGCGTAACTTTCAGTGATATCTGAGGTGGAAAAACATGCACGCTGTCCACTCACCTGTGCGACACCGTCCGTTCTTCAGTGGTGAGCTGAGGCTTCCCACGGGAATAACAGGGAAAGGCCAGAGGAAATCTTTATGGAGTCTCTTCAACGCCGAAACGAAATCCTCGACTCGTGCCACGCGGTTTCGCTCCCGGCACAACCAGCCGATGAGCTCGAAGCCCAACTGTGCAGAAAAGCATCCCAGGTCGCGCAGGCGTACCTGCTCCAGGAGATGGCGGGCGTGACGCCACAGCATCATATCGATGTACATGTTCTCTGCACAATCCACATCCCGACTGGTGGGAGGAGGCAACACGAGGAGGAGACACAGAGAAAGAAATTAGATGCAACAGTGAGAACATTTAAAAGAAAACACAACAACTAATATGTGTGTGTGTGTGTGTGTGTGTGTAGGTACCCTTTAGCAGAAGATCCAGTGGGCATACTGAAGGTCTTCTGCAGGTTGAACTTCCCAGTGGTGATGGAGTCTGCTGACTGAGACAAGCTGATGCTGCGATTTCTAAAGAACTCGAAACCTCCAGTCGAGCTGGGCTCCTAAAGACAGACGCACATGTTCAGGCTCATGTTTGCAGTGTAATGCTTGTGGATAAAAAGCACGAGGAACTTTCAGTAAATCAGTAAAAACTAAACCAGGTACAGCTGTCTGGTCACAACAAATCAAACTGTTTCTGTGAGTCATCTCTTTCTCGGGAAATTATATAAAATCATCAACACATTTTTTGTGTTCTTTCAGGTATGACACAAATGTTGGTCACTTATTTCTACTTCTAAGTTACAGCAGGAATTTTTTTATGACAAATAAATCCCTGACTTTGTACATTACCTACATCCACACTAAACCCAAAAAACTGATTTTAATAGCACAGTTAAATTTGACAAGAAGAAGAAGTGGCTCCAAACACCTAAACAGTTCTGGTATTTCAATGTTGTTAAATAACATTAATAACATAAACATTAAACCTGAACATTTTCAAATTTATTTGCAAGACTGTCTGCTTGCATTTTTTTCTTTAACAGATTGACCAGGTTGAAAGACAAATGGGGAAACAAAGTGAATTTGTCTGAAGGTCCTCACCTGAGTTGTGGGAGTTGGGGGCGGAGTCTCCATCTCCCCTGAGCCAATGGCTTTGAGGAATCGTATCATGTGCCGGCAGAGGTCCCACTTGCCCTGCTCAAGCGCTGTGTTGAAGAGGAGAGTGGCGTGCTGTCTGCTCACTGCAGGAACCTCCATGTTCTGTACAGGAGGAGGGGAAAGAGAAAGAAAAAAAAAAGATAGACTGCATCAGAGGTTGAAAATGCTGCACGATGACCAGTTAACTGAACAGGTGCATGCTGTGTGTTAATATTCAATCCAAGTCTCTACCTGTAGTATAATCAGATAAGAGGCTGCCGTGTCCAGATCCTGAGCCATGAGGCACTCCTCAAACAGATCTTTGGGGTTCCCCACAGCTGCAAACAGGTAGTTCCACAGGGCGTACTCCGTCTTCCTGGCACAGTGGACGATGGTCTGGAGGAAGAGAGGGAACTCTGTGATGAACTTGGCCACGGTGGGCAGCAGAGGGTCGGGTATGGGCTCCCGCGATGTTGCCTCTTCCTCCAGCACCACATGAACCATGAGCTCCATGACATGGGGGAAGTATGGGAGCGAGGCGCACGACTGAGCCAGCATCAGAGCCTGTGAGAGGAGAATACTATCAGTATAAGTGCTCAGTAAAAAGGACTAAAGTGTGTGTGAGCTCGGCTGCAGCGATGGGACAGGTACCTGTTCACCCAGGTTGCGAACCAGCAGCTGCCTCAGAATGTGGTGGAGGTAGATCTGGGAGGTCCTCTCTACCGTGCAGTAGGGAAACAGCGCCTCCAGAGGCTCTGAGGATCCCTGCAGCCCGTCGTACAGCACAGTCTCATTGGTCGCCCCCAGCACCAGGGCGTCCTCGAACAGCACAGCCAGAGGGTAGATGTTGATGTGGAAGGGCAGCATGATGCGCCTGGACAGGAACGAGTGGGGCTTACGATGGTCCCGAGGAAACAGCGGCAGCCACACTTTCATACCCGCCTCTCCACAGGACAACCACAGAGCCTCCAGCAGGTGGCGCTTCTTCTTGTTGGAGCGACAAGTGGTCCACACGTTCTCCACACACTGGGCCAGAACTACAGGAGGACAAAATGGTAGCTAGGAGAGAAAGAAAACGCATTAGAGGGATTTTGTAACCAATATGTGAAACACTTATCACTAAAGATGGTGTTTTATCCACATCAGGTTTGAAGAAGATATTTTCTTGCACCGAATAACATGAGGAAGAACGATCGTGAAAACATTTAAACTAGATTCATACAAAGCTGTGTAAATCAGTATTATTCCATCAGCCAAGAAGATTATGTTTTGCTGAACTTTGTTGAAAATCTGCACATACACACATGCAGGATGACAATGTCTACAATCTGAGACAATATGACGGAGACCAGAAAAATAAACACTAGCAAGTTGTATTCCCAATATAGACTAACTGAATAATTGCCAAGACTACAAACTAATCAACATGTGATTACTGTTTATGTGCATGAAGATAAAGATGAATAAAATATTATACAATGCAAGACACGTGGTTTTATTTGTAAAACTATGTTTGTGATAAAAATGTGGTTGACTGTTTGGACTCACCAGCTTCTTGTTGATGGCTGGCGTCTCTTTTTCCCGTACCTGTGGACCTGAACGGTCCCTCTGCAGCATGATCAACTGACCAGCCAGATTCAGCATGATGCTCTCTGCCATGCAGGCCTGACATGGACACACACATGCACAAAAAACATTAACACACCTGTAGCTGTAGCACTGTGAGTGTGTATATGTGTGTATGTGTGTTACCTGCTGCGGGGCTTTTAATGTGATGCCTGTCTCTGTGCGCACGGACGTGAGCGTGACAGAGACCACGAGGGCTGGGTGAGGGATGTAACGAGACATCGACACCTCCTGCAGCAACTCCACACTCGCTGACGGGTTAGGACTGGAGTGGCGAGTACAAGTAGACACATTACAAATCAGAAGCACCAAGACTTTAATGTGAAAAAAACCTAATGTACGGCAAAGAAACCAAGATAAGACTTTTTAAAATTAGGATTTAAATGAACACTAAAAATACTGAGGCTTGCTTAAATCTTTCAGGTACATTATGATTTTGAAAACAATGTCTCAACCCTATGAACTCTGTCACGTGATGAGGTTTTATGTGAAAAGCTTTTACTAAAGCCTCTTTTCCCAAGGAATCAACTGACACTATTACCTAACACTATTATGGATAATGATGTGAGGGACTTTCCTGGTGACTGTGTCAAAAGTATCCAGACAGCATCATTTCTGATCAGTATTTGTTTTTGAGTCTCTGAATTTAGATTTTCTTGTATTAAATGAGAAATTACAGGAAGTTAACGTTCATTGATTGTGTTGGAAGGCACAAAAAAAAGTCAAAGTTGGACAAAAATCCCCAGCAGATTGAAAACAAAGGAGATTATCTTTGGGAAAACACTGACTGATTGAAGTTGTGTAAAAGGGCCCACCTGTCGGTCCTCCTCTCTATACTATACAGGCAGATGGAGCAGTCAGCTCTGAACAGGATGACCATGTCTCTGAAGACGTTGAGCAGCAGAGTGTCTGAGTGCAGCTTCGTGACCGAGGCGAAGGCGTTGTCCAGGTTGGATGAGCGTTGATAGAGTCTCAACTGGTGTGAACAAAGGGGAGACATCACAATGAAACCGACACAAATAGAACCATGGTGTATAGAAAGTAATAAAAGGGATTTATAGAAAATAAAAAAGGAAGTGGGTTGACACTCTCACCTGCTCTTGCTGGTCTATGAAATTATAACAGGCCACCACCACAAAGTCGTTCCACCAAGCCAGACCCCCTGTAACCGTCATGTTCTGCTCCTACAAACACACGTGCACATCAAAAACTTCAACACAAAAACAACTGTACACACAAAGTTAAATTAAAACCTTACAAAATCTTATCCCAACATATGGGAATATTTAAGTTCTCATTTCATTAAGAAGTGATAATTACAATATGTTCATGCAGACAATGTAAAAATACCCCAGCTTTGAGACAACACTCTTCAACATTATCAACTTACCTGAGTGATATTTCCAAACAGTTTCCATTTCCTTGTGAATAAGGAGTAGTGTGCAAAGCCCCGCCTCCCTGCTACAGCCATGCACTGGCCTGCTGTGTCTATGGCTGCAAACTGTAGACACACAGACACACACAGACATCCATAAGGCAAATATAACAATTTCAAGTGGCGACATGGAATAAAAATCCACCCATAAAACTAAACACACTGTTGACAGTTTTATAGACATTTTATATTTGCTACTGATACAATAATTTATTTTCCCATCAAGTTTGTTTGTGCAGCAGTTAATCACACAAAATGGGCTTGAGGGCCCAAAGGAAAAACTAACTCCAAGAAGAAAAACTATTTTACTATACTTTACATCTAGCTCCTATAACTTGTATAGTTGCCAGTTGTAATAGTTCTGCTTATGTACACACACTTGTGATTGCTGCACAATTGGTTCACAGTGTAAACACAGGACTCTGGAGTCTGGCTGAAGTAACTGTCCATGTTTCCCTCAAATGACATCACACACAACGCCAGAAAGTTTAGTTCAAAGACAACTTCCTGCATTTAAAAAAATAAAAAATATTCCTGATAGTGGTGGATCAGAAAACAAAAGTGTACACACACACACACTTACTCGTATAGGCCAGTTGCTCTCTAAGTATGTGCTGTGAATCTGGAAGAGGGAAAAAAATAAAAACAATTTAATGAACTAAACAATCATTAAACTATATACACACAGGGGAGTTTAAGTTACTTCAATAAAGCTCATAGCAACTAGTATTTGCACAATTACTGTTTACTGCCCTCTTGTGTATCCGACTGAATTATCATGAAGTTCTGCCATTTTTTTTTTTGTCTTTTTACGATCAGAGGAAGATCGTAATACTATGCTCATGGAGTTGTTCTCAGTGAATTATTTCTGTGTTAATTAATGTACCTCTAGAACCATTTCTACTTCCAGCTAAAAGACAGCTTCATGATCTAACATCATATAATGCAACATTTCATCATGATGAATATAAGCTTCTGCCTGAGGTGGTCTGAGGTGGCAGGGCTGTAGAATCCTGTTTGTCTCCTGCTGCTTGCAGTTTGGTCGTGTGACCATCAAGACATATTACAAAACTCTTGACAGGAGGTGTGGTGACTCCTTACCTGGACCACGTGCCAGTGCTTGTGTCCCAGTAAAGTGCTGAGTCCCTGAGAGAGAGAGGAGTCGGGGCTGGGGGGATGGTGCATGGGGCTGCCATCGTGTTGGTGCAAGTGTGTGTGTGGGTGTGTGTCAGAGGTGCTGTGGATCTGCGTGGGGTCACCACAGGTCAGGTAGAGGCGGTCTTCACCGTGGAGTAACACCTGCTCCTGGTTACTCTGTACAGCCGAGAGGAGGAAACAGAGCATTAATGTTTAATGTGAGTGTGTGTGTGTGTGTGTGTGTGTGTAGTAATGCATTTCCATTGCTCCTCTCACCGTGCAGGGGTTGACTGTGAGGGCACTCTTAATGAAGTGGAACTGCAGTATGCCGGCCTGCAGGGAGGAGTTAGGAGGTGCAACCATCTCCACGTCCTGCTGCTCCTCCTCCTGCCTCTTCCTCTCCTGTTTGGTGGGGAGCACCCACAGGTGGTAGCCCTCTGCTCCCCAGCTCTGGAAAAAACAACAGATGTTTGCACTAACAGGCACAATCTGTGTTTGCAATTAAAAGAATTATCAGCAATTACTAAAAAGGTTGTGAAGAAAAAAATCTCATTACTGCAAGAAAAACAGAAGCAAATTAATTAATGTTACTCAGCCTGTGTGTTAGTTCTGTTAGTTCTACACTTTACGTATCATTTTTTTTAATGTTACAACATTTGTAGAGCCATGTACAGTAAATCCATACATACCATAGAGCTGATTTTAAGGGGGTCCTTCTTGGTGCCATCAGACCGATATCTGAGAGGACATGAAAACAAAGTTGGAAAAAACAAACAAGCAAGAGGCAGAACAGAACAAATTAGCATTGAATGATGTGTTGAGGACGTAGGGTTGGGTTTGTTTGAGAGTGTGTGTGTGCGCGCGTGCGTGTGTGTACACTCACGCAAAGTCCTCTCCAAGAGTGCAGATGAGGTGAGCTCCAAAGACACTCCACAGCGACAAGCCCCCACACTCCCATGTAACCATGGCAACGCTGTAGTCAGGTGACCAGCAGATTAGCTTGACGGGGCCTGTCTTGTTGTAGATGTCTGGACAGGAAAAGAAGATTTTTGAATAATAAAGAACTCCAATATTTCCTCATATTAAAATCACATTTCATTTGTTCTTGATGATTAATAGATTGTCTGTTGAAGTTGTAAAGCATTTCTTTTTGGTTTTGCAACTTTATGAGAAGCAAAAATGAGAAGACTTATGAAAGGAGTAATATTACTATTTGAACAGAACCCTCACAACAGCTGAGCAAAGGGTTTTTAAATAAAGTTATACACTCTCTTACCTCATGTTTGCCATCTAAAAATATTATTATCCTACATTAATCATTTATAATTGCATATCCTTCTGAAAAAACTCAGGCAGTTTAATATGATAAAATTTATAATATGATTATATGTGATTTTCAAATAAATGTGTGCATACCACATACCCCATAACAGGATTATATGTCACTGGTATGATATTATTACTTGATTCATTCAGGACTTGTTTTGAATTTAGAAATTAAGAAAATGAGATAATTAAACAGAGAAACAGAGCAATGAGTGTGAGATAAGGAGAGGTTAGAACACACCTCACCTCAAGTGATTTTATGTTATGTTTTATATCATAACTGTATCCACTAGGGGGGGCTATGGCCTTGAGTCATTCTAGAGAAGTCCAACTGAAACAGATGTGAATTAGGAGGAAATGAAGGCATGTACACCCAAGGGATAGAGACAGCTGAAGGAATGTAAGTTATCTCAAAGAGGAATTCGTGGAGACAGATAAGAAAGGGGACGGAGACAAAAGGGAAGAGATGAATGGAGTGCAGAATGTGGGTGATACCTGGATAGTGTTTCGGGGTGAGCTCCAGTTTGTGGGAGAGCTGCATGGATCCTGTCGTGGTGTCGATCATGTACACCAGCACCGAGCCACTGTAATGAGAACACACACACTGTGACACACGTGGTTTAAGGTGAAAAGTATCCCACGTGTAATCAGAGTTGAAGATCAGACTGTGCTTCAAGTGGCGTTGCTTTAATTTTAGAGCATTACCTCGAAGCTTTGAACTACTCCCAGTGTGTCTGTGCACTTGATTGCACATTCATTCATTCAGACACACAGACGCTTGCTCATACACCTGGACCAACAACACGAGGTGAAGATATTTAATTGTGCTGTGTGTGATTGCAACTGATAAATCACAGAGGATTAAATCTCATCTTTGCACATTCTGCCTGCCGACGTTTAATTAACCTCTTGGTCACTCAGTGGTAAAAAAAAAAACAAAACAAAAAAAACAACAACTTCAGAGTAACGAGCCCTTTTATCTGGGAGTCTTCATTCAAATGAGGTTCAAACGACTCAGACAAGGATCCTTGTTCCGTAAAACAGTTTCATCTGAGGCTCTACTTTCTTCATCAAAGGACTGTCAGGACAATAAACACATGGATTCCACTATCTGAGCCCAAGCTGTTTCAGTCAGGTACAAACACTTGTAAAAAAAAGATGGAGAAGCAGAATAGGAAGCAGCAAGGAGAGAAACTTCTGCCAACCTGGCAGACTGCATAATGCAAGAGGAGTTCCTGACAAGCACACACTAGGTCGTTTCTGCAAACACAAACTGACAGATTCTCACACTGGACACACACCACATGGACAACAACCTCTGTCACACACACATGCAAACAAAAACACCCAGGTTTTCTTCCCAACACAGACACATACCTGGCACAGCCGAAGGCCATCAGTCTGTACTTGTTGTTGACGGCCACACAGGTGCCATCAGTCACGTCTGCTGCCCACACACCCTGCAACTGCTGGAGACACACACACACACACACTATTAATGAATTACAAGTAACAGCCAGTTTCAGATATGTTTTAAATGTATAAAGTACTTCTTGTTTAATTTAAACTCTACAGCAGAGTCTGAACACACACAAGCACTAAACGGCTTTGTCACGATTTTAATTTGACATTTACAACCGAGCACACATTTACATCTTTGTGGTAACCTCAACACCCACAGTCCCATTTCAAAAACACAATTTCTAGCCAAAGAGTTATTGGTAAGCTCCTCGCGGGCTTTTTGGATGTAAAAATATATCTGGCCGATACAGTCAATACCATTTACATCCTGCCAAAAAAAGCATTAGCGGTGAGCGGCCGGTACTGAGTCATATTACCATGACATTAATAAAAAAATATATTCTGCTGCCCTATTTAAAACATAAGAAACCTTCTCCATGTGAACATGTTATATCACAAGTTTGTGTAATTGTCCTCTGTAATATGTCTCCCCTCTCTGGGAAAAACTGAGGTTACTGATGCAACTGTCATTAAAATAAACATTTCTGACACCAGGAAGGACATCTGCCACTCTCTCACTTAACTTAAAACTTAATATCTACTTAATCAACTAGTAAAATAATCAATAGACCATTATCAATACATAACCGAGACATTAACAATTACATAGTTCACAACATCTAAGTTAGAAGTCCTTGTTTTAACACCAGCACTTCATGTGTCTGTGTGAGTGTCCTTACATCTGCAGTGATAGTGTTGCTCAGTGGTGTGATGAAGCCAAGCCGTCCATCGCTCAGCACAACAGCGAAGCCGTCCAGGGTCACACAGTACTCCATACAGTGGATATACACCCCCTCCAGGTCCAGAGATGGACCACCTACACGCACACACACAAATAAAGAGATGTTTGGATGTGTGATTTGGAAAGAAGTCGATACTGAAAAGCTGTAACGGAGTATTGTTTATGTAATGTTAAAATTACTACCTCCACCATGGAGGTTTTCACATGCGAGGATTTGTTTGACTGCATGTCAGCAACATTACGGAAAAACTACTAAACAGGTCTTGATGATTTTTTGACAGAGATAAGGTATTACCCAGGGAACAAATGATTACATTGTGGCCAAGATGACAAAGACAACAGCCATCCAATAGGGGAAGTAAAAAAAAAACCAAAACAACAACACTCTTAGATACAAAATGCAAACATCCAAATGGATTTTGTTGAAAATCTACACACATATCTACAATCTGAGACAACTTAGTAGAGCTGGATTACTCGTTGGTGGAGTTCTCCAAGTGCCTCCTAGTGTATAGTTAATCTCACAGTATTATCAACTAACTGGTAGATTTTGTTCCACTGTTTCTCAGTTCTCCTGTGTTTTATTAGCTGTGTGCATGTGTCCTCTCTAACCTCGAGCTGACTGCAGGTCTAGTGAGAAGGGGATTGTAGTAAGGCAGATGGCCTTGCGTCCATTGCTTCCCAGCCCGTCCCAGTGCAGCACATGGAGGTAGCCGTCTGCAGTGCACACCAGCAGGTCCTCCTGGAGGGACTGCAGACTGGTGGGAGGAAAAAAAACAAAAAAATGTAAAGAAAAAACTGGGGTGAAAAGAAAACAGTCAGAGGTTGTAGGTAGGAAGGATGGGAACAAGATAACAGGGTCGAAAACAGTGGACTATTCATCATCCAGCTGTGCCTTGAGTGAAGCCTGAATGTTTTACTGGCCAGCTGTGGTGAGGCCACGTAGCTGCCAGTGCCGAGTCTCACTGTCTTCAACACACAAAGGGAGTAAACAACAGTGTATGTGTGTGTGTGTGTGTGAAGTACTTCATTGTTTCCCAAAAAAGTGCGAGAGGTTTAACAACAGCACAATGGGACAAGTGAGTAGGGGAACGCAAGAGAAAGCAGAGAAATGAAGAGAAGCAAAGGGTGTAAGCACAGTGGACTGGCACTGTGGAGGAGGCAGCGTCTTTTTACTGCATCTTCACAGCAGGAGACACCCACTCATCTCCTGCACAATCAAGCTGTGCCTGTCAAACGCCAACAGAGTGCTCTCATTCACATGACTACCCTATAATCTCTGTCAAGTGCAGACAGTGGAGGAGAAGTGGCAGATGAGCACAGGGACACCAACAACAACATCAACACAAGACGAGCAGAAAAAGATGGACAAAGAGAAAGCTGATGGAGCGACAGCTCTTGTCACTCGGTAAACAAAGACGTCAAGATGGAGGATGTGTGGGTGATGGCAGAGAAGGTGAGCGATGGGAACAAAAAACAAAAACAACTCAAAGCACAATAAATGAGAAAACAAAATTACACTGGACTCTTATCTAACATGACTTATGTGTTTTTGATAAAGGGTATTTCACTTCACCATTTTATTATGAGTTAAGCTCGATGTTTACCTCTGCCAAGGAAGTGATATCAATAGGCAAATGTTTTAATAAGATTGTGTTTCTATTTCACCACAAGGGGGCAACACTGTTCAGTCTATAGCATCAATGCAGCTGGATTATACCTTGGTGGATGTTTGTCCTCTGAGTGCTTTCTAGTTACCTGCATCAAGGATATCATATTTTTGCCTGCATTTGCTAGTCTGTCTATGTATGTCCATTCATCTGTCTGTGAGCTACCTTAGAGAAACAATATGGAAAAAATTGCACATTTTTGGGGGGAGGGACAGATAGGGTATTACTCAAGGAACAAATTATTACATTTTGGGAAAGATCAGAGGATGGGACCCTGCCTGAATAAAGTCAACAAAAATCCATATTTGTTGGCATAGGCAAAAGTTTTCATAAGACAGTGTTGCTATTTCACCACTAGAGGGCAACACTGTTCAGTCTATAGCATCAGTACAGCTGAATTTTGGTGGAGGTCTGTGCTCCCTAAATACTGATTTACTACAATCTTTATTGTAATGCTGATACTACATTTTTAATAAAACATTCCAACTATAATTAAACTTGCAGAAAATTGCAAGGCTGTGTATTAATTTCTAGTTCTATCTCATACTTGTTTATGTTTGGGTCTTAATTGGGTTTACCTTTGTTTTTTAAAAAAATAATTATGATATAATTGTTCCTTGTTAGAAATCTGTACTACACTTAGTTTAGTTGCAGTTATCATTACAGCTAAATTACAATGTTTATGCATATTTTTGCAGTGGTTGTTATTTTCTCTGACACAGCACTGCCAGATGAATACTGATGAAATACTGCAGCTAACACCAAAAGTCAGAAATGTTCCTTCTGTCACTCTTTCCTTTCATCAATCATCACTAAACTCTTCAATCCATCTCCATCCATCTGTGCATCACTCTCCTCTCTCAGTACTCCCTTTCTACACATTCATGTAGTTTTCGCTGCAGGACTTTGCTTTTACAAATGACAGTGGAGGAGCTGAGCTTCTCACAGCACCACAACCATTTCTCACTGCCAACACTGACTTTCCATTAGAGGAAGATCAGACTGTTTTTTCAAGCTATTACCGTGAGCCAAATGTTTTTCACAGATACAGCGAGACTTTATCAGTCTTTAAATATCAACTGCATGGGTTAAAATGTAGATTCAAACTTTTAAAAACAACCAAAATGTAAATTTTCATGTCAATAAGTAGTGAAAAGTAAAGCCAATACCAAGTTAGACTCCCAGTGATTTTGTTTTTGACTGCGTGGTTTCCAGAGCCGAAAGAAATTAATGATTTGTATTGAATATACACAGTGGTGATGCTTTGCACAACCAGGGTGGTCATAAACAAACATGATTCATAGCACTCTCTTGTAGTTTACAGGAAGCACTTGCATTAAGATACAGTGTGAGTAAATCTTCCTGTGGGTTCAGTGAGTGTAGGTGCCTCTGCCTGCGAGAACGTGAGCCTGATGACACATCCAAGACCGGGAGTGAGAGTGAGTGGGGGATGTGCGGCGCAGAAGGCAGACAGGTAGACATAACTGAGACAAACAAGGAGAAGAGATTGTATGACAGCATCTACCTGGTGATGGGGGCCTCCAGATCCACAGGCTTCTTCATCTCTAAAGACAGAGCGGGGGCACATTGCTCCTCCTTATAACCCGGGGTCACCTTCACACGAGGGCTTCCTCTGTGTAAACACACAAACACGTTGTTCCCAAAACACACATTAGCTTTGCAGATGTACTAAAACCCACCCTAAGAGGCACAGATTTTTTACAACTCAATGAGCTGATGAACATCACTAAATATCTGCCACAACTTGCCCGACCTCTGCTGGTATGCTGTCTAGGAATGTGAAGCACACATGTCCATACACACTGCAAGCAACACACACATCACACTTGATACCAAAGCAAAGAGGATTAGTAAAGGGAAAGAGAAAAACACTCGTGAAAGGATCTCGCTACTGTACTTTGAATCCACCTTTGTATGATTGACAAGCACTATTTACATTTATTCTTCTTCTTATAGGCACAGATTTAATAGTCCCCATCATAATAAAAATCAAAATGTGTAGCTCAGTTGGAAATGCAGAGCTATGACTTTACTAAGTGGTTAGTTGCATAGTGTTTATGAAAACCACAAAAATTCCGCCATTTTTCTCCCCATTCATTTTCAGTGGAGATTGATGAAAAAAAGTGATCAACCCATGGTCTCTTTGGAGCCCAATAGCTCCAGGACACTTTGGAGAAAAACCATCATTTAAACTTTAAACAGGTCTTAAAGACTTAGACTTATTGAGACTGAATCAGTGTTTCAATATCTCCTATGGTTTAATCGCAGTTCATGTTTCTTCAGGATTTTTAAGCAGTAGCATTGGCACACTCAAGATTTCTTTGAAAATGTTGTTCTTATAACGGACACAGAGCGTGTTAATATCCCTGGTTTTGGAATGACAATCAGATATAGCATAAAGCTTGGGTGTCCTTATACTTTTGATTGTGTAGTGTATTTGTATGGGGAAAAAAATGGGATAACTGCAGAAGTTAGCAGAGGCAATGTCACTTTGTGCTTTAACCATTTAACAACAGAGGATTAAGTCATGAGCAAACACAAGGGGATTTATTAGCAAAGCGCTCTTGTGTTCCTGCGTGCACGGTTTGCCAGCTGCACTGACAGACAGCTGCTGGTTCGTTGCTGTCGAGGCTCAGCTGGTTGCCTACTCAGGAAGTGTAAGACATACTTGAACTTCACACCTTCTACAAAAATAAACTGCAACAAGCAAAAAAAAAAAAAAAGCAAAAACCCATCTCCAAAGAAAGGGAAAAAAGAAGCTGAGAATAAGTCTTAATACAAATCAGTTCTGTTTCTTTATAGTTGGTGATGTCTTTAATTTGTCAAATGAGCAGGTTAGCAGGACATTTGAAATTGTTAAGACATACATAATAATGATAGATGGATCTTTAATGCATAGCATGTGTGAGTTTGAACGTGTGCTGCACTCACTTTGGATAGACTGGCTCATAGAGGTACTTGTCATCTCCTCCACCCAACACATCAAACAGGAGGATGTAGCCTTTGGCAGTCTGGAAATAGAAAAAATACATCATTAAAACAACATACATCCATTATCTTCTTATTGGACAGGAAGATGGAAGAACGAGTATCAGACACATGACAGGAATTTAAAAATAAAACTAAATGAACACATGTCGCTCAGTTTCCCTTTTCAGGCAACAAAACAGAGACATGATGTGGAGAATAGCAGGACGACAAAACTGTGGCTTATAGAAAATAGACAGTTTTATTTATTGCTCAACGAACAGAACAGACTTGAGGGAGCAATAAAAACAGAAAGAAATCATCTGAATAAAATCAATATTTTGTGAACGGCCTCTAGCAGAGTGAGTCTGAAGAGCTTTTCAGGCTCAGGCTGACGAATAATGAAAACCAAGACTAAAGCTGTGGATTTAGCCTTGACGAAATTCAAACTGCCTTTGTCTTAAGAAAAAAAAGAAGTTACAAAAATACTTTTCAAGGTTAATTCATGATTTAGATTCTCCATGTACACAGCTACTTGTCATGTGAGCTGATGCTGGTATTGTTTCTCTGCAGATTTATGCTACAGTATTAAGATGCAATACTACTACAGTAAAGCTGTTTTCCAAGAAGGCCCGGCTGCTTCTTTAACTATTCCATCAGATCGGGTGACCACCAACAAAGATGATATGATCGAAGGGGTATCGCTCTCGTTCCTTGTCTCCTCTGTGACACGCTGACAGGATTGGACGATGGCAGGTTATAGGAACGCTGAGACTGTGGGTCCAGACCAATACGTCTGAAACAGCTGCAATACTGATGGAAAATAATTCTTGATATTACTTTGCACTGCACAATCCGAGCAGAATTTATGCAGGTGACAAAACTGCATTTAAATCATCTATTTTGCCTACTATCGTGTAGTGATAACCACTCGCTGATGATACTCTGAATGCAGGTGTAGATTGCTGTTGTTAATAACAATAGTGCTCCAACACAACTTTGTCAGCATTTTAAAACGGTCAATAAACATAGAAAGTTCAGTTCTGTGGAGAAGCTCACATCATAAGGGGACATTATTATTAACACCTGTATTCCAGTGGAAGACTGTGGCGTTTTTTCCACAACTACACACACTGCTGTCAGGGAAACTACTGAAACTGAGCCCATAGACTGAAACATGACACGAAACCAGATCTGTACTCTACTGTCAGCGATAATGAGCCATGGCTTTGCAGTCGCTGTACATGAAACGACCTCTGTCACGCTGGGATAAAATACCAAGTCACAAGAGTTCGACATGGAAACCGACATTTCTCTATTTATGGTTTTATTCAGTTGCACTTCACTTTACAGTGTTTTGCTCAGTTTGTGGCAGCCGACTACAGTCACCCTCAACTTTTCTAGTGTGGTGCCAGTGCTGCTGGGAGCAAGTCAACACATCACCACAGCATTAAGAAGAGCCAAACTATTGAGAGAGTAAGGCCAGCGCCAGCAGCAGCAGCAGCAGCCGCCATGAAGCTCGAAAAGAAAAGAACAGCCACTGCCAGAGACGGCACAGGGAGCCAGACAGAGGCCTGCTAAAGCCATCAACGGTCATGGAGCTTGAAAAAGCCATGATGAGCTACAAAACGCACAAACCGCTAAACAACCCTCCTCCAATATACATTAAAGATACTTCAGGAAGACTATAAATGTCAGTTGGAACAGCAAGTCTCTTATGTCTTATTTCTTAGGACAAAAAGAAGAACTTGTAGCATAAGGCAGCTTTAACTAGAAAAAAAAAGACAGGTTAAAGCAGGGTTCTCCAACTCCAGTCCTCGCGAGCTCATATCCTGCATGTTTTAGATGTTTCCCTCTTCCAACACACCTGATTCAAATAATCCGCTCATCATCAAGCTCTGCAGAAGCCCGCTAACGATCCTGATCATTTAAATCAGGTGTGTTGGACGAGGGAAACATCTAAAACATGCAGGATATGGGGTCTTGAGGATCGGAGTTTGAGAACCCTGGGTTTACGTATGAAGAAGAGGAAGAAGACTGATATCATACACTGAACACTGTTGCCCTCTTGTGGTGAAATAGCAACACTATCTGATTAGAGTATTGTAAAAGATCAGGTCCCATCTTCTGATCTGGTCAAAGATGTAATTTTTTTTTTCTTGAATAACACACTCCCTCTCTGTCTCTACATACTTATTGAGATCAGTTTGGTTGTTTTTCTCGTAATGCTGCTGACAGATGAACAAACAGATGAATGCACGAGAAAGCACAACCTCCTTGGCGGTTGGGCGGAGGTAATAATTGAACATTAAATTAATCATGTAAAAGTTGTGAGACAATATTCAAAGCGTCCTCTCAACTAATACTGCTCCACTATGCGACACTGATTGGATCATTCAGTAGTAGTAGTAGTAGTAAAATGGGAGAAAAAGTGGATTTGCAATAACAAGAAGGTCCACCTGTCCAGACTGGCTTCAGTCTGTGGACCAAAGTCATTGTGCGTGGAGGTTGCAGTGAAAGGCTCTCCATCATTATCATGGTTAGCACTATATATAGTTAAGATGATCATAGTAGTCTCATTACACTGACCTAGTTAGTTATTATAGCCCAGCTAGCTCATGCAGTCCATGTATGAATACGACAAAGTGCTCAGAGCAAGCACATGTCCACTGAGGATGCACAATTAGATTTTTTTTTAAACTGGGGCCACGTCTAGAGCTGCACCAAAACTCAAACAAGAATACTTTAAAATAAAGAAAGAAATTAAAGCCGAGTTCTCTGGCACGCAAAAGCAGTGATTCCATTTAAAAACTCAGGTTGTTGTATTAGTAATGGTGGTACTAAGGAGTAGTACTCTCATCCAGGGGTCTCCAACGTTTTTTGCACCACGGACCGGTTTCATGTAAGCACTATTTTCACAGACCAGCTTTCAAGATGTGGCAGATAAATACAGCAAAAATTAAATAACATGACTGGCATAAAAAGGAAACCTCTAACACCAAGCGTATTGCTGGTGACACAGAGGGACCAGCATAAACCAATGTACTGTAATTCTTTGTCATATGCGCAAGCGACATGATTCCAGCTGATTCTGAAAGCCGACAAGTGGAGCGTTTCGTATATATTACATACATTATGGCAGTAATGCAGGGGAATGGAGTCAAGGTGTGACATACAGCATTCCACACATATTATCTACATTACGGTAGTGTACGGAAGCTCTGCTTGTCGAGTTTAACACATGCTTGTCGGCTTATTTTTTGGGTAACGTATCTGATACGTCGAATCATGTGACCAAGACAAGCGTATTGACATGTAAAGAGGCACAGGCGAACGTAAAGTCGGACAGAATCCAGTCATTTTTCAAAATAAAACGTCTTTCAGACTCTAATAATCAATACAACGGAAATGATATAAATGATTTATTCTCCCTGTGCAGCCTGGTAAAAATCACTGAACCGGCCCAGTCTGCGGCCCAGTGGTTGGGGACCACTGTTCCAATCATTTATTGAAGTAAAAATTCTGCATTCAAATCTATTATTATTATTATTAATAAAGAGTAAATCTAGAATACTTGTCTCGGAGGAAAATAATCAGTGCACTGGACAGCAGAACCTGTATCTTGCACATATTCAGCAGGAAGAAATATTCACATTATGACTATAAAGTTGTCTCGTCTCAATGCCTTCATGTGTTTACAAATTCCAACAAAGCTTTATTCTCAGAGGGAGGCCATGTGGGCGCTAAAAGGAAATGTGAGTGTGAGTAGCCAGCTACTGTACTTCACGTCTCAGCATGTCAATTACAGGAGGCAGGAATCTCATTGAAGTATCAAAGACAGGGAGAGGGGGAGGGGGGAACCATTTGGCAACTTTGAATAAACCTCAGTAGTGTTGCCTGCTCCTAACATCTCCTACCTTTCATATGCAATTAAATCACACATCCATTCATCTGTTTGTGAGGGGATGATTGAGTTTATTTCAACTTTTTGTACTCAGATAAGTGAAAGACTGTGGATGAAAGGAAACACCACATTTGAGATGCATCCTGTGTTTCTAAAGTCTTCACACATGCAGAGATAACGGTACAGGAGGAGGCAGGATGCCGATCATTGTCAACTGAAGGCCAATAAAAAAAAGCAAAGGACTGAGATTTAAAAGTCAACATAGGTGAAGTTGAATGTTTATGTCTGCTTCCTAATGAGAGCTGCAGCTCCCCGAGCCAGATTGTGGTACCGTCAGATTCTTTCATAAATCTGCAGAATAGGATAAAGGAATAACTCTGGGTACAGACCTTGTACTGTACCTGTGATGTGACCAATAAACTCAGTGAATGGTTAGAGAGAAATATTGATACTGATCACACAGTAAGCTCAGATTACTGCGATGCATAAAAATGTATTATCATGTCCTGATTTGACTTAATAACATGGTGTCTTGTGGGCACACACATGCTTAATAATAGTTGATATGTGAGCGGCACATAGTAGATGATATTGTAATTACAGTACTTGGAAGAGGGCTTTAGCTCTTGACACGTAACACTTCTATACTATGACTCAATGGTGCATTTTAAAGAGGGAAACACCAAAGGACTGACTTAAAAAACCCCCCACACAAACAAAGATACAGAAACAAAAAGGAAAAAAGCTGACTGGTAACTACTCGAGTTCAGGCTTGCAAGCAGAATGAAAGAGTTTTTGCGGGAAAAGTAACGAGTCAGCAGAAAAGTATATGCACTGTGATGGTGTACTGAAGCTTCTGCGTGTCTGCACAGGCCTAAGAAGTAAACACACACACACACTGCAGCAATTCCCTGAAGCTAAAGCTAAGTGCACATTTCAAAACTGAGACCCTCCTCAAACAATGCAGACAAAGGACGCCAGTGAAGGTCATGGAAAAACATATCTGGGCACAAATGCATGTGAAAATCCAAACTGAGCAGAAGTCAGATGTGTTTTGCTGCGGAACAGTAGCTCCCAGCGAGGAATGCAACCACATGTAAACAGTGTAATGGCAGAGCACAGATGTGTGAACTGAAGGTGGTTTGAAAGCACGCAGACATCCAATCCATCTGTCCATCATTATCATCATTCATGAGAATTGATTATAGGGGTAAAGACGACAGCAACAGAAAAATCACTCAGTTATACACCATTGCTTTCAAGTAAATGTTGTATCTTCCCTGACAGGGAAGGAATTATGTGCAAATAGATAGCTGAATCTTGTTAATCCCTGTCAGCTTACGTGGCGTACCGCCCGCTGGGAGCAGAACAGTGAAAGTGTACAGTCAGAGTAAACTCTTAATTAAATTAGAGTACATGAAAAACACAGCAGACGACATTAGTAACACATGAACTGCTGCCCAGGCCTGAAAATTCATTTTAAAATAACTAAAGCATCAAGCAAATGAATTTGCAACCAGATTAACTAGTCAAACAAAAGACTGTCTCTTTCCAGCAGCACTGTGTGATCAAGGGGTGGACACAGTGGAAACTAACACCTAACCTGGTACATGCACGACACGGCACAGCCCGAACATTTTCCAGAGTTGAGACACTTCTTAGATGCAGTCTCAACAAAATGATATTTATTGCAGAGCCAGTGTATTCTCCTGTTATTGTGTCCTGATTGTGTTTGGATGGAGCAGAGATACGATGGGAACCTGCTGCAAAAAACGTTGACGCTTCACTTTTAGGATTTTCTTCCCGATTTTCACTGTATTTCACTCTTGCTGAACACTGGCTGATTACATTTCCTTCTCACCTTAAATGGTAAATGGAGTACATTTATATAGCGCTTTCTTGACCTTAGCTAGGTCCCACAGCGCTTTACAAGGCAACTCATTCACCCATTCACACACACACTCACACACCAATGGCTACTGAGGTGCTATGCAAGGTGCTAGCCACCATTGGGAGCAACTTAGAGTTCAGTGTCTTGCCCAAGGACACTTCAACACATGGACAGGAGGGGTCGGGGGTCAAACCCATAATCTTATGATTCATTCACCTGAATCCTTTATGCTTTTACTAAGAGTATGTAGGTTAATGCAAGCTGGTAATACACACCAGAATGTGTGCACATACACTACGTCTGTGTCATAGAAAACTGCACCGAATTCTTAGTCTGTGAAAAAAAATGTCTTTGGAGAAAACCCTTTTCCTGAGTACTGCTGTGCGAGAGTCTAAAAACAGAGAGGGAACATTTTGGCCTCGGACAGATCCCAAAACACACACAAGAAAAGCTAAAAAAGTATAAAAGTATTTCCCCTGTTTGAAGAACTTCATCCTCTCTTTACGCCTGCCACAGAAAAAAGTCCATCCCTCTCACTTTGTCAATTGCTTTAATTATTTCTCCTGCACTCACACTCACACATACACTCACACACACACTCACACATACACACACACACACACAGCTAAAGATAGTCCTAGCCATGGTTTAGGAGGGTGATTACGTTAGCCTCGAGGTCTGCAGGGTGTGTGAGCAGCCAAACATCTGGGAAACAGCTGGTAGCTGAAGTGACAACTACTGCCTGGGCAATGCTGCTCTTTATTGTTGTGCAGTCCAAGTCTGCTCACCCTATAATTAAACTACAATACTAATGAGGGGGTGAAAACTGATGGCTACTTACAAGTAAAATAAAAAATAGGCAGCCTGTCAAGACACCACGTAACAAATAACTGTCTAAACCTCATTGTTTCTGCTACTTATGACGACTGACAGCAGATCAGGGCTCACATTCAGCTGGTTTCATTCCTACAAAGTCTGGAGGTTTGAAAATGTAACATAAATGTCCAAAACAAAACTTTTAGTCACAGCAGTTCCACTGGATCTGTGTTATAAACCCAACACAGATACTTGCATCTAAACTGTTGCTTCACAGTCAACAAAGCACTTCCTGTTTGTAAGGTTTAAAATGGCCAAAGCAGGAAAAATATAAACATAAAACCAAGAACATCCTCCCACAGCGATTGTTAAATGAGATAAATTGACATAACTTTTAAATTTTTATGAAGGACTGAAAGATAATGACCAATAATGCTCGGAATGATCAGCATTGTTGGTATGGAAGAGGAATTTTTGTAGCAAATACACAAACTGTTTGAAGACATATATTTTTCTCCATTGTTTTCAAACCAGTTCTAATTTCGGGTGCATCACACAGACCTTAAAGCTAATACATTGTCTCTACTTCGTCCTGACAAACTTAAACTTCTGCCTCAAACACAGCTCAATAAAGAAGTTTGTCCGTTGAAAAAGTTTATCATCCTGACTGTGTCTCCTCTGCACAACTGTCCTGTTTGTGCGTGACACCCAAAACAGTGTGTTCAGCAGAACGGCTTCAAGGACGAGGGTTGGTGTTTTGGGACAAACATGTGCGACCCTCTGCCAAACTGATCTCTGAAAAACATCTTGTGTCCTTGACAGTGTTCCCTGACAGTGTTTACGCAGATATATGAGAATTCATTAACATATGTTTTGGGGGTTTTTTGTTTTTAACTTAAATCACCATTTTCAGTGCAACAATATGATGAAGAGAGACAAAAGAAATCAAATACAATAGTTTGTCTATGGAGAAATTAGTAAACCCTATTAGTGGGACAGATCATCCCACTAATTAGACATAATGTGTTGAGGAAAGCATTAGTGATTGTAATAACGATGGACATTATTCTGTGGTTCATCCTTGTGCAGATTTTACAGAAATGTAGTTTTCTTTAAATCCAGTTGGATAATGTAAATAATAACACTCAGATACACTGAGCTGCTCACATAGTTCACACATTTGTAAGCATGAACACAGGAGGACAAAGCACTGGATATCTGAAGAATGCTCTAATGATTCTAATGAATCAACCCTCTGTGCGCCGGTTGTTTTGATGTCGTCTGCTTCTCTTGTGCGTCTTGGCGGTCGTCCTGTGTGTTGCCGCTGATCGCTCGGCCTTTGGAACTTGATTGAGTCATCTGCTGACTTGGGCACTTGCCTTCTGTGAGATTACTCAACATGACACTTCCCTCACATAGCTGTCTTAGCAGCAGAGCGCTCAGCTAATGCTAGTAAAAAGGTAACAAGAGGATAAAATCATTCCTGTCTAGTTTTGGGTTAGGAAGAAAACTGATGAGAAAAGATTTCTGTCAAACAAAGGTATCCAACAACAAGCTGAATCGGAGCTTTTCTCACACATTCATCATCGCGAGCTTTCTGTTTATTTATGTGAACGGTGGTAGATAAACAACCCGATCCGACTACCACTGCTCAGATTTCTTTGTCTGCTTCAGCGTCTTTGACACAGCAGATGCACCGTCCGTCTGTTCCTTCTGTGAACTCGCAATGCGTATCAGACATTAGCTCAGCACAGGCCTGGATCGCAGACCTCGATCAAGAATTATACTTGTTAAGAGTGATTTATGCTGCATTCTGAAAATAAACACTGCAATGAATGAACCCATGCATGACGGACTATGTAGCCTAAGGGACACTCTGCTGTAAGAGGGCATGAAAATACACCATCTCCATACGAGGCTATTGTTTATGCACGAACAAAACATGAAGACAATTGAGTTTCCCCTCGACCTCGTTGGAACCTCTACTGGCCACAATAAGGCCAGTAAAGCCATCAACAGACAACACTGATAACGACATTGCAGAACTGTGCAGGTATGCAGATTGGATGCCTGCAATATACTATAAACATTTTACAGCATGTATTTGTAAATCTGTTATGTCATGATACAGATTTTTATGGATGATTGTAAACTGTAATAATAAACTATACAATGACTCAACAGGAAGTAGTCAGTAGAGGGAAGGTACGTTTTTAAAATCATAAGCTTTATGAGTTGATAGAGGACATATTTCTATTTGATTATCTAAGGCAGGAGTGTGATGACAGAAAGGAAGATCCTGTAAGTGATTGAAAGACTGTTGACTGTTCCCTGAATCAATATACATTTTTATTTATTTTCCTGTCTTATAATCTGAAATATGCCTGCATATATTTCAGAAAATATGTACTTTTCCATATTTCTGTCTTTCATATTGTGTCCGTATTCAGTTTGTTGTGTGTACTTTCGATTCTACATGTTTTATTTCTTGACAGAAAAAGCAATGAAGATTCAATACACTTGTACTCGACTGTACAAATGGTGAATACAGATGAAATTTAAAAAGTCTCAGACAGGCTGTGTGTCCTCCTCTAGTCAGGTATTTGGGTACATTTGGGAGAACTCACAAAAACACAGACCTCTCCATCTTCATTTGAGCTGAGATGGCCAAACTACTGACCTGTTAAGAATGGGGTTTGAGCTCAAGAACACTGCTGCCCATCAATAACCAATCTGTACAGTTTTCTGGCTACTACTTTTACGACCACAGTACAGGAACCTGTTAGACAGAAAGCTACTGTTTCACTTTGAGTGGGCTGACTCACAGTAGAAAGTACAAAGATCAGCAGAGGACAAAGTATGAGGATACCATAGATAAGTGGAACCAAATCATTCAAACATTATCTGAAATATGTTACTGACTAGTTTGTTAATCTTCGCCAATTTTATGCTGTGTGCTAGATTGTTAAACCCTTTACTTTGATTCCCCATCCTTCACACCACATTAAGTTAACCTTAGATAGCTTCATCCGTCAGTTTTTTTTCTTAGCTCCACCTACAAAAAAGCAGTATGCGTGTAAAGCATTACACGCATAGATTAAATCATTTTGTAAGTGGTCTCTTGACCTGGAGCTACTTGTGGATCTTCTGCAAAATATAAACCTGAAGTGATGACTGTTCAAATCGAAGCATGTGTGGCTTCACTTATCGCACATACATCTTTTTCTTAAACATGTGAAAATGTTTCATGAAGAAGTAAATAAGGAAAATTACTGTATTTTCCGGACTATTGAGCACCTGTCTATAAGCCGCTATTGAATTTATTCGAACAGTTTCATGTGGTCCACTCTGACCGGGTCTGATATGACGAGGCTAAATGTATCGACGGCACGGAGCTTGCTAGCTTGTAAAAAGCTAACGAGCTTCGTGCCACCGATACATGAGCCACACCGGTGTTTAAGCCGCAGGGTTCAAAGCGTCGGAAAAAAATAGCGGCTTACAGTCTAGAAAATACGGTACTTAAATCCCAGTAGCTGTAAATCCCAGAATTGTGTGATTTATCAATAGTCAGATCATACAGCTAATGTTGAATGTGTTACAATTTTACTTAACTGTGCTTCAGTCATTTTGTAGCATCTAAAAATACTCAGTGCACAGTTTTGCCACACCATAGTGCACAACACTCTGTGTGAGATTTTAAAAGTGAAGCTGTAACATGACGTGGAGAGCTCGGGGACAGTGTTTCAGTTCTGCTTTGCCTCGGGAATACCTTGCTTGTATCTGGAGCTCAGCATAACAGTAGAAAATAGGGCAAACTCTGCTGTTTAGAAAAAGTGTACCGACACTTCGTTTTTCTCTTTCGAGCATTTGTCCAGCTTATTCTACTCTATAGTACTATAGCTACTTGCTTCTATAAAACTGAATGATCCAGATAAAATCCTATTGATTGACTGATTAGTGAAGAGTGCAATAGTGCAATCTTTATTGACAGACTGTGAAACAAGACGTGGGGCTTGAATCAATCAAACTGTAAATATGATGATGGTGGAGTGGTGGTGTACTCACCGCCACAGCTATCATGGAGTCGTCTGGTTTCCATTCTGCTTTCTGGTAGAAGCCAAACTGAGCCGCCGCCTTCGCAGACTCGATATAGCTGACAATCAAAACACTGGGCTGTGGGAAAAGAAAATGAACGCTTTAAACATTTTGCAGGTCACAGACATCCGGCTGCCTTGCAATGTAAACATTTCACTTTCATTAAAACTCACACTGGAGCTCCAAATGAAAAATGGCATTGCACTCGCATTAACTAAACTGTGTTGGAAACCCTGAGTTAATAAGATGCCTCAACATGTGCTGTGTGATCCCCAGCGACCCTGTCATCCGCAGATAACACAACGTTGTATAGGTGGTAACTGATCTGGCATCTGAGCATAGGTGTGAAATTGTGACAGCAATACTGCTGCTGGTGGAGGAAAAAAAAGAAACAGACTTATATTTACATTAGTGATCATCTATAGACATACATTATATATTGTGTTGAAAGGGTGTTTGTTCTTAATGACTCCACTGATTCACATGTTAGTTCTTTGGCAAAGAAGATGAGAAATGGAACGACTGTAACACCCGATTGTTGCCAAATGTCTCACTCTTACCTAGTGACGCTCATTTACTGTGAATACAACACATTTCAGGCCAGAAACCAAAAGCAGGTTCAGATTATTGCTTGTACCATGTGACACAGACAGAGACAGACAGATGAAGATGTAGATAGACCATAGACTGTGTATAGAAATGTACAATGCAACCAGGTCTGGTGGTCCATCAGAAAATCATTTCATCATTAGGTTGACATCAGTCTTTAAAAAGAGGAAGACCTCCAAGAAGACCAGCCCTGAACTCGAGTCTCATACACATTGGGTAGTATCCTCCAGTTCAAGGGTCAAGGCCCTAATCTAGGTTAATACGCAATCATTTTTTTCTTTTCAAATATGTAACTTCAACATATGATTGAGTAACTTTTAAAAAACAGCTGCTGAAAACAAGTGAGCTCTGGTAGTAAAAATAGATTCTCATCATCAAAAATCTAGATGCATGGAAAAGCCGAGCCTCAAGTCTGTCACAGCTGAGGAGCCCCAAAAAGAAAATATACAGTTCAGTCAAATAATAATAAACCCTACAGTTGTAGTTTTTTTAACAGCTCAGATGAGGAGTACCACTGTCACTGAATGTGGTAAAAAATTGGGTTTTTTGCATGTGTTGGTACCATTTCAATGGTATCTTTCAGAAACACACAGGAAGTAAAACTGGAACACAATCATTTCAAAGCCAAATTTTCAAAAGTATAAAATTGCCTTAAATTATTCTTAGTAAGCTACTTAATAGCTTTTGATGAGATAAGCAACAGCATACTACTACTAGAAAAACAAGGACAAATGTCTCACAAAAGTATAAAAATATCCAGTCTAACAACAAGACATAAACAGTCCTGATACCTAGTCACTGTAATGAGAGACTAGGTTTTAATAGTTGCTGCCCTACAGTGTTGCTTTCACAGAATTAAAATTTAATGAAGCCAGTGATACCTCTACTGGTTGGAAACACAAACCACTCTGTTCTTCAAGGGCTCCAAAATCAGGCAACATTGAGTGAGGTTAGTGCTTATCTAACCATTAATTTGTGGTTTGTATCTACATCTGAAAAACTTTGTAGAAACTGTTGTCTTTATCAAACTGTGTAAAGTCTTACAAGCTTTGAGCTCTAAATGTCTTTGGCAAACACAACAGTGGGAAAAAAAACATCTTTATTTATTTCACCTTTAGGAGAAACAAGCTGATCACAAAGGAGGGTGACATGCTTCAAATAGACTTGTGAACTATGTAACATATTCACCCTTTGGGGAAATTGTCTGCGAAAACCAAAACATGTATTCAGTGAAAACCTTGGCATAATAAAAAGGCAGCTGCAGCCTCCCTGGCATTATGAACAGCTGTAGGAACAGTAATGGCTTTCTGGACAAACCTGTATGTAGAGGTTTAATGTGTTTATGGATTACATATTACAAATCCACTGAGCTTTTTCTCTGCAGCACCAATCGTTAACTTGGCTTACTGTCTCTGAAAATACTCAAATTCCTCACTCATATTAATATTATCTGTATTATTCAGTTGTAGCACTTTTTAAATCATTGTTCATATACTGAACACATGCTTCCTCTCACAGCCCTGTAGGCAGACAGGTGGACTGTCCAACAACCATAGACTGGATATAGAATGGTCGACGTTAACCTGACGTCCCTTGTTGGTTTGTGGACTTGCATTTGAATGTCTCCATGTTGTTTTTTGGAGCCAGAAGTAACAATATTTGGGTATGAAGGGAGGAGTGAGGAGGCGGGTCTAACCCCTGAACCTAAGGACCCTACCCAATGAGTAACAAACTGTTTACACTTGGTTTTAAGATGCTTGGGTGAACGGATCACCAGTGGGCAGCGCTAAATACAAGTGTGCACAACCACCAAAATGCATTGAGAGCTGATCAATCACACCACATGAGGAGGTGATTTGGGACGCATGTGACTACATACCTTTAGTAATGTGTGTGTATGTGTAGTGTGAACATTAATGCATCCCCAATAAAGAAGTAAGAGAAAGTTCATTGTAACTGTGCTAACGGTTTACACTAGTCCGTGCTCTTCTGGTGACTTGTGTGATAACTGTACACAGGCCCCACTGTTGTCGAAGTAAGATCTGAACACAAGTGGTCGGCAGGACATTTTGGAGACACGTGCTAAATAAAGGTGTAAAAAGATGCATCTTGGCTTTCCAGTTGTGATCCGATCACCCAGGACGGATTTTAAAACCTTGAATACGCTCTATGAGACTCAAGTTCAGGTCTGCTCTTATTGGCAACTAGAGCTGTCTATCAAACTAACCATACCCTAAAACAGGGGTGCCCAATCCTGGTCCTCGAGGGCCACTATCCTGCATTTTTAGATGTGTCCAATACTTCCAACACACCTGATTCAAATGATCAGGGTTGTTACCAGGCTTCTGCAGAGGTTGATGATGAGCTGATTATTTGAATCAGGTGTGTTGGAAGAGGGGCAGATCTAAAACATGCAGGATAGTGGCCCTCGAGGACCAGGATTGCCCACACCTGCCCTAAAACTTCCTCTTTTTGAAGCCTTATATCCCCTTGATGAATACATGATTTTCAGATGGACCACGAGGTCACTGAGAAGAAGAGTTGACTTTAGCTAATGGCAGCAGAATGACTTGAGGAAAAAAATTATTGACTGAGTATTTCATGATTGAAACTGAGGATTTTTAAAATCAAGTCAATTGGAGCCAGAGTTTTTTGGAGTCAGCATCTTGTTGGTGTTATTGCACGTTTTGGCACTTCAGCATTGGCTTCACTTTTGAGACCTGGTTTCTGCGTCCATTTCTATATACAGTCAATGCTAAGAGCACACAGGCACACAATCCAAATGAAAGGCTTGCATGTTACCATGACAACATCTGAAAAAACAACCCGTACACACTGTTCTAACTGAACTAAAAGTGAAATTGCTTGCAGATCACTAGTGAGTGACTTGAACTATTTCCCCTGCACTGCCATGTCTCATGTACCACGATCATAGTGTAAATGAACACTAATTGTTTTCACCTACAGTCAAGTATGGTTGCTCTACACACACATACACAGCATATAAAGCTGTGGCAGGGTGTCAGAATAAAACAACAACAAGGTTAAAGCTGATGTGCTGCACACATTGGTAGCTGTGCCTCGACTAGTCCATCATGCTGCACTGGCTAAACTGAGGATGAATGGAACCAGAGACACTACACCTGGTGGCAAAATGACGGCTGAAAGCAACATGGGCAAAACAAAAGGAGGGGGAATAGCATAGTTAAAATCACTCTGATTGACCTGAGCTACATAATGGGACTCAAATGGGAATAGCACTGAAAGAGAAGTATCAATTTAAAATACAAAATTTTGTTATTACAAAAATATTGCTATGTTAAGAGACAAAAAGCCATAAAGAAAACTAATATATCATTCCTATTACACAGTTTGTCACACAGAATAATTTAATGTATTTTCACATCCCTGTAGAAATAGAGTGACTGAGAAAACAGTGTGAACAAAACCCTGCGATACATCCCTGTGTGTGGGCCTCACAGTGATGTGAAATTATATAATGGACTTCACAGATGTAGAAGATGAAAGTCAAGAAAGAAGAAGTTGTGCCAATTGAGAACAGACTGAAATTCCTTTCTCTGGCTCTTTCACTGATACTCACAGGTAGGCGAAGCGCTCAAGAAGGAAGCAAAACATGGTCACATCCTTTGTGGGCCTCAGGAAATTAGCAGTGACCCTGATCCATTGTTGTTACAACTCAATAATATACAGACTGTGTGGTACACAGACTGCAATGAACAATGAGCTCAACTGCAGGTTTTCAAATCAAATGGTCCTCTCTGAGGGAAGGAGTATGTATTTCAGAGTGCTCAAAACACAGGCCTGTATTTGGACCTTCGTACAATGTTTCTACTACGTGATGCTGGTGCTGCCACTGGTGGATCTGCTTAAAATGGAAAATCACCAAACATTTCTCAAATCACTCTGCTACTTTACCAGGTACTAGATTTTACCTGAAAATAGATGACATGATATCCACACTGAACCACAATGATATGACGCAATGGTGAAGACAGCATTTCAATTTTAGTAGCTGTCACCATCTCACACATCATCTGACTGTCAGAGTCTGTTGACAGTCTATATCCTAGTACTGGCTGTATAAAAATGTCACTGTACTAAACTGCTTGCCACCACTTTTTACAGTGTTCACTGTTGTAGTCCAGGCTTCTACTAAAGTTGAAGGTAATAATATTGTCCCATAACTGAAAAATACTGCTTAGTCCTATAACTCCTCCCAGCTGATTTTTCTGTCATATTTTTACCATTAACATTACTCTTGAGAAAAAGATTGTCATCAAAGCTTCCATCTCGTTGACAAACTACTGACCTACAGTATTGCCATTAATTTCTTCAGCCACATAGCAGTACTACATCCCTTCCAAGTCAGACCTTAAACATCACATCACTGATCACACAATGATTCTGGTCAGCTCGTAGGTTCCTCTGGCACTAGATCAGGAAGTTCATTGGCCATAATTGGATCAATTTAGCCAGGAAAGTGTGACAGGACAGTAATTGATAGAGTTCAAGGTGCAGT
>OOFC01041790.1:0-19369 GCA_900323345.1 Pseudochromis fuscus | reverse complement strand
ACTACAGAAATATCCAATAACGTGTAGAAAGTGTGCGGTGCAGGGTGTTGAATAAACAGTGCATCTAAAAACAAATGTCAGATGTTTCCAGGATTAGGTAACAAAGGACGTTAGAGACCAGTTGTCACACGTGGTGTTGAAGTCGCTCACAGTGTTTGAAGGTGAGACACACATGACGCATGAGGAAACCTCAAGAAGCTGAATTATTTCCTGCATAAATCAGTAGAGAGGATGGGCGTTGGTTAATAACTCTGTTTGTTTTGTTTAAGTGATTCATTAGTATGGGGATCTCTGTGTGTGTGTAAAGTCATTGCTGGAGTGAAGCCATATTGTGTGTGTGTGTGTGTGTGTGTGTGTGTGTGTGTGTGTGTGTGTGTGTGTGTGTGTATTGTAAATTAAAAGGTATGCTGTGGGCGCCCCCCCTCAGGTGTCAGCTGCATACCTAGCCGGGGTGTTTGTATAGTGGGTGGAAACCTGGGTTCAGGCTGATGGGTACAACGCTGTGTCTTTGTAAATGCTCTGTACTCAGGCTTCAATGCATTAACACTGATTAATCCATCGTCATGATTAATCTGATTAATCATTTCAGTCCATCTGCAGCACAGACTGACTCTGAACGTCTCTGGCAACACATTTCAGTCAGTTTGTCCAAGTGGAGTCACTGTCACACCTGCACCAATAGATGGTTAATCCTGTGGTGACATCACCAGAACCAACCAATCAACATGGAGGATGCTAAACAGCAGGTTGGTCCTCTCTGTAGGGAATCTGAGGACGAACAATTCAGGACAGAATAGTGACTGACTCTCTGCAGGAAGAAGTTTTCTTTTCACTGAAGCCCTTTCAGATTAAAATACACATTAACATGAAGCATACATTAGCACATACTGCTAGCACTTCAGCTAACACATCACCCAGCGAGCAACAAACCACCCTTATGCAAAATGAAACACGATTAATCTAGATTAATAAGTAATGAGATTTAATTCTGATTAATCAAAAGTATTCCTCAGCGGCCCTGTGATTAATCTGATGAGATATTTTCATCCTTTGACAGCAGTAGTATGTAAACTTTGTGAACTGAGAACAAGTAAAACTTTGAAGATCCTTGTCCTGCTCACTCAGAGCTGCTGATGTTACTGAGGGCTGTCAAACCGCTGTATCCCCACAGACACACAAACCATTTAATAGTTCAATAACTTCATTTGCACATAAACAACAGAACAGCTTCTTTTTAACCTGTTGCCGCTGACAAGATAAATTATATTTTACTTTCTTTGTGTTTTGGGGGTTTTGGATATTTTATTGTTGTATTTATTTTATTTTACTATTGTATTGCTCTGTGCTCTCTGTAGATATCTGATTACTTATTGTTCTCTGTATGTACTGCATCATTACTGTATCTGATTCTCAGGTACTTTGTGATGTGAGATTAGGAAGTCTTCATCATCAGACTTACATACTTCAAAGAAGAAGAAGTTTTATTTACAATGAAACATAGTTAACAAATAAACTATTCGTTGGTGTTCACAAAAAAAAAAATCTCAGCCAAGAATCACATTTAACCTCAGCTCATTGTTGTGGGACACACGTCATGAAATCCCTTCATCACCACACAGCTCTATAAACATGTTCAAATGACACCGTGTTCCTGATCTAATGCGACCAAACCAGTGAACAGGAGACCTCCAACACATCCTGAGGGAGGTAGATGTTGTCTGCTACTGACCTGCTCCATAGCTCCTCTCAGGCGGAGAGCCAGAGGATTGGAGAGGATTGTGTAGTCGGTGCAGAGCGACGCACGGCACCAATTTTATCTCTTGCAACTTCCCTTTTTGTTTCAAGAGTGTTGCAACAGCGCTCCTCAGTTTTAGCAGCGGGAGCTCAGGGAGGTGGAAACACAACCAACTGGTCCAGTCAGGAACTGGCTCCGAACCAGCACTGGAACCAGCTCGGTGGAAAAGGGGTACCAGAGACCTGAGGTGGTTCCCCACAGGACTCCTCTTGTTCTGGCTACATGTGGAAAAGTGGCCTGACACGTGACATGTACATAGAAAATACAGTTTTTAAACAGTGCTGTGTTGTTTTAACCAGTGTATTTTGTCTTGGTTACTGTGCAGCTCACAGTGCAGTGGACAGCAGCAGTACTGCAGCAGCCGGTCACAGCAGCACCAGGAGCCTCTGATACCTACACATCGCTCAGGTGGATTAAAACAAACACAGTTCATGACGAATCAGTATTTGTTCTTTGTCATCTAACTGTTATAAATCTGTGTGTAAGCTCATAGTTTAACTGAACCGTGTGTGTGTGTGTGTGTGTGTGTGTGTGTGTGTGTATGTGAGTGATCTAAGTTTCTGTGGAGTTTTTTTCTGTTGACTTTCCAGAGAAACAGGAAGTGAAGTCAGGACTGACAGTAAGCAGGAATAAGAAGAAATGACTCCCTCTCTTCAGCTGCAGCTCCAGGGCGCCCCCTGATGGTTTTTCGAAGGTTTTTTGCTCCCTGAGCTGCTGACTCCAACCGTTACTGTGTGACATATATTCCTCAGTCAGAGGTCAGAGGTCAGTCTCTGTTAGACCTGAACCTCTGAAAAACATCTTGATACTGCTCTTGGTCGGATTGTAATGGCAGCATCTGGATGACCAGGAAGTCACATGGTCAGACTGACCAATCACATGTCAGAATGACCTCCCAAGCACAATAAATATATTTGATAACACAATATTTTCTATTGCTGTTTCTTTTCTAGTCATAAACATATTTATATTATATTCAAAATCTATTTTTTTAATCTTCTATTTGTTTTTGTATTTTATTTTATTTGTACTTCTGTTTTATTTGTGTTTTTAACAGGCTGACTCTGCATCATGTGTGCACAGGACCACCTGATACCAGGTACAGAAACCTCTGCTGCTGCAGTAATATGATGCTATAACACTGTGCTGTCTGTATTATATTGGACTTCATTCTTATTCCCATGTCACTGTTGTCTGTTGTTGTGCAGTATGAACACCTGACCCGGTCCACCAGGCTGGATGACGTCACACTAACGTTATTCAGCCGTGAAGTGTGAAGACTGAAGGTAATAAATATGAAGGTATGTTGGTAATGCTTCTGTGATACAACTCCAATCTGTTTCACCCTCCTGTCCTGTAGGTGGCGGTACTGCACCGTGAAGCAGGTTTGATACCGTAGAAGAAGAAAGTGCTCAGGCTGAGTAGACGCAGGAGGTGAAGTGTAAACAGTAGCGAGTTGATTTTAGTTTGATTTTACTGACAGAGGCGGATCAGTTCAGCCTCTGTGCCTGTTCCCATCTGTGTTTGGAAGTATTACCCCTTTAACTACGGACCGAGGGAAACAGGAGAAGAAGAAGGAGGAGGAGGAGGAGGAGGAGGAGGAGGAGGAGGTTCACTACAACTTTATGGTGTTTACACTGTTCTTTATTAGAAGGTGGGTCCGGGTCATTTATTCACCTTCAAAGTAGTGACACACTCACTTTTTATCACTTGGTGTCATGTCACGTGATGTTACTGATTTATTTTGGGATTTATTGATTGAAAGTGAAACCTTCACCCAAATCATTGTATTTAAACCAGAATCATCAGACTCACTAACGGGATGAGGATGATGATAAATCTTCATCACGTGTTTCAGTGAGTGTGTTAGTGACGGTGACGTGAACACGTGATGATAAAGATTAAGAAATGTTTTAAAATCCAAAGAACATATTCATCCTGTGACATCCGCCTGATATATTTAACAGTGTCTTTATTTTCTGTCTTTGGTCTTTTAACATGAACACATGCAAAGATTGAGTGGACAGAGTAACGTGTTAGACTCTGCTCTAACAGGAGGACACAGTAACAGCAGGATGTGTGTGACTGTCATGTGATCACTTCCTCCTATGACCACAGTGTGAATCTGTTCACTCTCCACTTTGTAAAAACATCTGTTTTCCACAGATGTTAAAAACCATCTTCACTTCTGCATTTCTTCCAGACAAAGTATTTTAGTAGCTCACTGGTGGTGACTGGTGGTTTTCTCTGCTTCACCTATAAAATCAAATAGATGGGCGTTCCCTGAGTGTCTTCTATAGTTTTACATTTAATGGATAAAGTGTAAGAATCTGGTCTCCCTGCCTCCGCAGCATGTCTTCCAGTCTTCGTCGTCATGTGATCTGGGAGTCAGACGGGCTGGTGGCCCACCTCCACCCCCGGCCCTGGACCCCGGGCTCTGTCATCCTGGAGAGCAGCAGCACCTCCTGCTGCCCTGGAGGCAGCATCTTCCACCTGCAGGAGCCCGACTACCTGTCCTGGATGCTGGGGGCCAGAGCTGTGTCAGAGCTGCTGTGTGACAGGCTGGGCGTCAAGAGGTGTGCACTGGTCAGCAGACCCCACAGAGAGACACCTGCTCAGGTGAGGGCACAGTGGGTCCACCTGTGGAGGGTCCAGGGCCAAACAATGGAATCTCTGTGTAGTGTCCCCATCATTTAATGACCTCCTCCAAGGACAGTACGTTGGTGTTGAAAGGCAGGGATTCACCCAAGGAACAGATACCTTCATATTCTGGGAAAAATGTATGGAAAACAGCGGGGTGAATGAGAAAAAATGAAAAAAAAAGTCCAACAAAATGTAATACCACCACCAGCCACTAGGTGCTGGCTCCAACTGACTTCAATCCAAAAATCCTCATTTTCTATCCTGAAATATTCAGTCAATACATTTTCTCCACAAGTCATTCTGATGTCATTAAAGTCAACAAAGTCGATAAAGGCGATAAAGTCAACTCTTCTTCTCAGAGATCTGTAGGAGGAGTTAGGGGCGGGGTTAGTCTGATTGACAGCTCTGGTCTCCAATGATTTTCAGGTGGTTTGAAGGCTCATTCACCAGTCTCATCCTCACTGGACACTGTCCTCAGGTTCAAGGGTCAGACCCGCCTCCTCACTCCTCCCTTCATATCCAAATATAGTCACTTCCTGCTCCAACAAACCAACATGGCCACTTTCAGATACCAAACGACTAATAAACCAGCGTTAGCTTCATCCATCTAAAAACCGACTGTGTAAAATCAGAGGATGTGACTGTGTCCAGAAAAAGTTTTTATGGAGAAGGCCTTCACAACAGTGTTGTTGTCTCACCACCAGAGGGCAGCAGTGTTGTGCAGTCTGAGTGTGTCGTATGTTGTTGTCACTACTGTACAGTGAGGGTGGGAAAAGCCTCTAAAGAAAAGGAAAGCTAATGAGAGGTGTAGTGGTTGATGATAGTATTTTGAAAACTACTGAGAATCACAAATATTAAATTGAAAATATTCTGTGAAATGTAAAAAAATAATAAACATTAAATAAATTTTTTTACCTCTTCCTTTTTAAAAAATCTCACTCAAATATTATTAGGAGTAATTTGGTCCTCTCCTCTGTGAGAGTTTCAGGTTGTAAACCTTGTGTTGTTTCCACTGTGCTGGCCACAGATCCGGGTCCTCCCCCTCCACGGTCTGGATGCAGAGTGGCGCCCTCACCTGGCTGGAGAGGAGGAGCACAACGCCCACGACCCTGGGTACTGCACCTCCAAGACCGCCCCTCGCTGGAGTGACATCGACCTGACCTCCATCCAGACCAAGATTCGAGATAAGCTCCCGTCTCCTGACACCCCCCCAGACCTGACCTTCCTCGGGGACGACCCCGCCCACCCCGGTCTGTTTTCACGTATCGTCCGCGGGGAGGAGCAGCAGTGGCGGGTGTGGGAGGATAAAGATCACGTTGCCTTTCTCACACCTTTCCCCAACTCCCCCGGGTTTACCGTGCTGGTCCCACGCCGACCTCTGACCTCTGACATCTTCAGACTAAAACGAGCAGATTATGAGGGACTGGTGCTGGCGACCAGGACGGTGTCGCGTCTCCTGGAGGAGGCATTGGGGGCCTGGGGGGTGGGGCTTATCTTTGAGGGTTTTGAGATTGACTACGCTCACGCCAAGTTGATACCACTCTTCCTGTCATCATCATCTTCAGGTGACATCATTAAAGCCGCACCCCCACAGTTTCACCTCACTTACCCCGGGTACGTCACCTCAGAGGACGGGCCTGAGGCCAGCTCCGAGACTCTGAAGGAGATTCACGGGAGAATAACTCAGAGGTGATGTCTCACTGAGTCATTGATGTCCTGGTGTCTCCTGGTGGGTCGTAGTTGGACTGAGGTGCTGCTGAGTGGGGAGGCTGTGACCCAGAGTAACCTCACGTGATCCTTTGTAGTAGATTTTAATCAAAAATAGGATTTTATGTATTCTGAAATCAAGCCGCTTATTAAAGTATGCTCACACCTATGTATAAATCTGGTTATTTTGGAATCTCATTTCTACAAATGTGGATTTTAATAATACTGTGGAAGCATCACAGCAGCAAACAGCTCAGGTAACAGTGAAAACAGACATGAACATCTCTCAAAGCAACTACAGACGTTTAACACCAGGAACCTCAAAGGCTGGGTAACAACAGTCAATCATCTGCAGTCTGATGAGGGAGCGAGTCCTTTAAAAATCCACAGTGAACCACAGGTGTCCATCCAGCCGGGAGTGCAGTGGGCAGTGAGATGTGAGATGTTGGTGATGGACCTCAGAGTGTCCAGTCAACACTGTGAGGATGTATTCATGTACAAAACACCCAGAATCCACTCATCAACTTTCAGCAGCTCTTCACTCAACACATTTCATTTCATCCAGTATTTTTCTGTTCTGTGTTCTTATTGTCTGTTGATGTCTGTTCACCGACATCTTCACTACTGACCATAATGATATCATAATGCTCCCTTCTGGGAGGAGGTCTGCAACAGCTGTCCTCCAAGACCACCCAACCTGTCCAGGAGCACCCAACCTGTGCAGGACCTCCCTCCTGATGCTGAGGCTAGGATTCTGCTGAAGCTGTGAAGCCCTTAAACCTGATGAAGATGGACATCAGGGTGGTTCTGCTCACAAGGATTCAGTGTATTGTATTTAGTGCTGTCCACTTGTGATCTGATCACTCGAGATGTATGAAACTACCCAAGTGTGAACAGGGTCTTAGTGTATGAAAGAAAATGAGTTATTAGAGCAGCCAGGCTGTAGAAATGATCCACAAGACATTTCAGAGACAATTTCTTCACCATAAATAAATCTTTAAATACAGATATGCTAATTAATTCACATTTAGTGTCAGACCAGTCTCATCATGTGGGGAGCTGTGGGGTCATCTGTAAAGGTGTGAAATTCTTCACAGTGAAATCAGCTGTAAACTGATGTGTTTCACTTACTCACCAGTTCATGTCCTAATTGTTGGTTTGTATTCACACTGAGGAGGTGTTACTTTAAATGTGCATCATTTCATTCTTGGTTGAAGTGCAGTGTGTTCTATGTGGAGTTTGCTCCATGATGCCCACTGCTGCTGATTGGTCCCACTTAGTATTTCTCATCATCAGGCTGAGTTAATACCAGGCTAAGAGCTTCATTAGTGCTCTGTAAACAGGTCGCTGCCCCAGGCTGTCACAGAAAGACCTGTGCTTGTTAACAAGAGAATTTCTATCACCACTCATCACTGAAGCAGCAGAGAGCAAGGATCTTCTGGATTTAATTAAATGATCTCCCTGCATCACCCTTTAAACAACAGCACCACCTACATCTAATACTTTAACTGGAATTATTACACCTCCACCGAATGTTCTGTAAACCTGAGAGAAATCAGTTTTTATTCATTCATGCCCATTTTGTAGTTTGGCAGGATTTTTATATTCTGATATAAAACTTAATCTTCACTGTTTGACTGTTTGACCATGGGAGAAGTTCTCTTTGTTTGCTGTTAACACAGTTGTAACCATCCTCCTTGTTGATCTGTCACCTTGTTGTGAGTGACTCTGAGAACAATAATGAGCCTTGGAGCTATGTGGTTGGCGGCATTTTGCCTCTGGTATGGTCTCTCATGGCAGATTGGTTCTAGGCTAACGGCCAGATGAAGAACGGTTCAGAAGACCCTTCATGAAGAAAACCATAAAGATGCCGTGTACTCAGCATGAAGCGTTACTGGGGCCCTACCCTGGAACCAGGTCTGGGGTAGGGGCCCGTGGGCAAGCACCTGGTGGCTGGGCCCTCATCCATCACTTGTCTCCCCTTAGACCCACCGCCTGCAGGGGGAACCAGAAGGGTCCGGTGCATAGTGGAGGAAACAGAGCTGAGAGGCCTGGGGAGCGATGGACCAATTTCTGGGGCAGAAGATACCAAGGTAGCAAAACTACTCTCTGGCCTGGGGTTTATGAGATCTACCCTAGGTATCTCAAGGCTCTGGATGGTGTAGGGCTGTCTTGGATGACATGCCTTTGGAGTGGCAAACTGGGGTAGTAGATCCCATCTTTAAGAAGGGGGACCAGAGGGTGTGTTCCATGGGATCACACACACCTCAGCCTCCCCGATAAGGTCTATGCCAGGGTACAAGACAGGAGGGTTCAGTCGATAGTTGTGATGGAGGGGGTTGGGTTCAGAGGATCTCATCTCTGCTTTTTGTGGATGAGTAGTCCTGGCTCCATTGGACAGCGACCTTAAGCTCTCACTGGGAAGGTTCACAACCAAAGCGGCTGGGATGAAAATCAGCATCTCCACATCTGAGGTCATGGTTCTCAGCCAGACAAAGCTGTAGTGCCAATTCCAGATCAATGGCAGAGTTCCTACCTCAGGAGGAGGAGTTTAAGTATCTCGGGATCTTGTTCATGAGTGTGGGCAGGATGGAGCGAGAGATTGACAGATGGATTGGGGTGGAGTCTGCAGTGATGCAGATGCTAAACTGGTCTGTTATGGAGAAGAGGGAGCTAAGCCAGAAGGGGAAACTCGATTTACTGAGCGATCTACATTCCAACCCTCACCTTTGGTCGTGGGCTCTGGGTAATGACCAAAAGAACAAGATCAGGATACAAGCAGCTGAAATGAATTTCCTCTGCAGGGTGGCCGGGCTCAGCATTAGAGATAGGGTCAGGAGTCTGGACATCCAGTAGGACTCAGAGTAGAGCCTGTGCTCCTCCACATTGAAAAGAACCACTTGAGGTGGTTCATCTAGTGAGGATACCTCCTGGATGCCTCCCAAGGAAGGTCTTACAGGTATGTTTGAGTGGGAGGAGACCCCGGGGTTGGCCCAGGACACACTGGAGGAATTCTATTCTTGTCTGGGAACGCCTCTGGATTCCCCTGGAAGAGCTGGTGGAACTGGCTCAGGAGAGGGAGGTCTGGGCTCCTCTGCTGAGGCAGCTGCCCCCAAGACACGGATAAGCAGAAGAGGATGACATGAGACGAGGCAGTTGTAACTCTAAGGGTCCACAGTTTATTTAGTCTAGTGTCAGTAAAAATGCAGTTTAGTCTGATTTTTACCTGTGTTGTTACAATTAATGCTTTAGAGAATTATTACATTTTTGCATATTTTGTAACAGAAAACAGATGCAGAAAATAATCAAATGGCAACTTTAACTGAGTAGTATATCATGTAGCGTTTATACTCTAGCTTTATTGAGCAAGTTTATATAGGCCTCCACTGTAATATCTTGTTTTTCAGCTTTTTGGTAAATTTTCTTTTCCAGGATATGGTTGTGGTATGGATGTGAGGAAGATTACACCTTGGCATCAGGTTGGTTTTTGGAGAGACTCCGCCCACAGCACCTTCTGCCCACTCGCTCCATCTTTGTGATGTACAGCAGAGGCTCGATGCTGCAGCTCAGATCCATGATGGAGTACACACTCACAGCGATCTGACATTGGTACTGCACAAATGTATAGTACGACACGAAGGGCATGAGTGCCACGGGTGGCAGGTAGTTGACCACGATGATGACCAGGATGATCAGCACCATCTTAAAAGCCTTCTTCTTCACCGGGTGCATCTCCTCCTTCCCTGCCACAGAGCGGCGAAGGACCCAGATGATGGAGATGTTACAGAAGACCATGACCGCAAATGAAAAGAGGATGACTCCGCTGAAGATGTCAACGACGTTCATGGTTCCTGTCATGGAGTTTGCTAGGGCATAAGCCAGGATGAGGCCCCAGACCACCACAGAGATGCCAATGCGGATCTTGTTGTCACGGATACCGGTGAACAGCACTGGGTGGACCACCGCCATGTAGCGGTCCATACAGATACATGCCTGTGGTAGCAGAGAGGAAGATGTTACAGTACACCACTATGGTTTGATGCATTATCAGTCTGGTAGTTCTGCTTGAGTAAGAATAAAACGACAGTGACACTGAAATTGAAGTTAAGCACCAACCCTGCCCCTGTCTGTTACTGTGTGCTTCGTAAGAAAACTGATGCTGATGCTAAATAAATTATGCTAGATTGCTAAAGTTGTAATATTTGCATTCATAGCTGCCTTGAAATTAAAGAGAACATTACAGCAGAAATTAAAGTAAAATTCATAGATTGAAGAAATCAGAAAATAAAACTAGAACACATTAAATACGAAAAAAAATGAAAATACACAAAATAAAATACAATTACAGTTAAACTATAGTTTGACCTTAAGCAGAGATGGTAAATTTCAGCTACGTCTCTTTCCGATTGTCCGAGATGGTCTTTACTGCAGCTGTTTTTTTTAAGATGCCATTGTCACCACAAATCCAGATTGTTTATGTTGCAGTACAAAAAAGCAAGAGTTGCCCCTGACCGCTTAGAGGACCTGCTTATCCTCTTTCCATTAGGTTACTGTTTTCTGTTGTTTTTCAGTGAGGGTTGTGAGACCTTTCAGATCATTGGCCTATCCTTCTCAAGTACCCCTCCTGCAGTATGTAACATAGACTCCTAGAAAGTCTGAATGCATACAGCGGCAACCTGAAGCATGAAGTACACCTACAGAGTAGAATGCCAAATGTGTCAGGGACTTGGATTAAACATGGCCTGCAATCAACATGGACATATATCATGACATATAGTCCAATATGTGCTAAGAACATAAGTCCAACAATCTTGATTACACCTACAAACTTTTTCAATTACTCCAGAACATCTCAAGGATGTAACCTCGCAGCCTTGTTCATTTCTCTGTGTGGGCTTTACCGGACTGTTGGTGGAATAGATTTTCAATGTGGTCCAAGCAGCCAGAAAAATTTTGCCCGTTAATAGACTTTGCAGGACCCTGCTACTGATTTACCACAGGCTACAGGCCTTGTAGTAAAGCTGATGGCTCATAGAAATAATGGGTAAATATCAGTCCCCTTCATTTGCCTTCTTAATAAGATGCAGTGATTTTCTCTGCTCTATTGTTAACAAAATTCAATACAAATACGTTAGAAAAAGACTCACCAGAAACAGAGGTGCCACATCCTTGACCCCATATGAAAATCTTAGACAGTACCAGATGTCACCATCATCCAGCAGCAGCCTGTTGACCATTTCTATAGGCGTCATCAGGCAGAAGTGCACATCCAAGACGGCCAGGTTGAAGATGAAGATGTCCGATGTGGAAGCCTCACTTTTCCTGGTAGCGATCTGCCACATGACCAGGATGTTACACGGCGTCCCCAGAGCCAGGTTGAACACCTTGACCCCAAAGTAGAAGATGAAGGCGTAAGGTGCCACGGCGCACTCTGGGAAGCTGTACCAGAGTGGAGGGCCATGGGGACCCCCAGGAGTGGTTGAGTTCATGTAAAGACTGGTGGCGTTGAACATCGTAAGCATGGAGCTGGAAGAAGAAACTGTACAGTTAAAGTCAATCCAACCAACAGATATGACATCACATCAACCAGTCTCACCAGTGCTCACCGTATCCAGAGCTCCCAGTAGCAGATGTATGTCCACATCGTTGAGTACATGGGTTTATGAACCTGCTCCACAGGGACGTCTTGATTGAACCAGTTTGGGGTACATTTGTTATCACTAGTTAACATTGTGTTTGACTCAAGTTGTGATTGGTCAGTGATTCAAAATAGAACAGGTGAGACGTCTTCAATGATTGGATAGTTTGGATAAAGAGGTGTGTTCAGGTTGAATTAGATGGAGCTGATGTTGTGTCCATGCAGTTATACCTGCTGAAGGGGAAATACAATGACTTTCATGCAATATGCCTTCAGGATTGAACAACCTGCCTGAGGAACGCGATGTTACTCAGGCAGTAAGGTCCTTTAAACAGCCTCTACAGCGGTGGGGATAACTGTTGTGGGATGAATGTCAAGTGGAATATATATCTTAGATTTTCTTACTTTTTTGTTTTTCACATTTAATCAATTGATCAAAGTTCATTACAAAGCACTTTACAAGAAGACCAAAGTGCTTAATGCCATCAGCATAACAAAGAACAAAACAGTACAATCGGGCCACTGCAACTCCATAAACCCATAGTGAGCACAATCAGAACAGATGAATCAACATTTACACTAGAAGGCGAGCTGATCCCAGGTCTGCTCCTGTGGATTTATTTACAGTCGAGCTGCAGCTGAACAATAATCTCACTGATGCAACCGTACACTGTGCAGGTGATGCAAGGTGAGCATCAGTGAGAAATCTAATGCAAGGAGTTACCTGGACTGTTAAGGAAGGACACCCTGAGGGAATAGAAGCTCCCACTGCTACAGAAGAATTACACACTTACATAAACTGTCCTGTGTATTGATGAATATTATTCATTACACTGACGACTTCACATGTTGTTAAGGCTCTGGAATACTTTTCTTAAAATGAGAGATTTGAGCATTTATCAGGTTTATTGGGCACTGTGTTTACCCTTTAATTTGATACGATGATAGTGTGGCTGAACTTAATTTCCCACCCCTGATGTTTTTGTCAATATGCTTAGCGGAGGTTTGGAGTTTGACAGCTTAAATACACCAACTGTACAATATTCAACTTAAACTAGAATGTAAAAGGAATCCATTTTATCTGAGGTTTATTGCAAGTATTTGTCATCGGGATATTGCTGTTAGCTACTTGTATCTGTACATTGTTTTCCACCCTCACTGTTAGGATTTAAAGATGTGAAGGCACATGAGTAACATGAGGGAGATGTCACTATATGCAGATGAAATGGAGTAAAGGAAGGTTTAGTATAAGTTCTATGACAGGCTTTGTAAGATGGTATATTGTCTACACATGTATGTTCTGTATTGAAGCTGTATCTGGTGGCGTTTCTTGTTTTTTTCCAAAATTTATCCATAAGTGTGCAGAGTTAGTATTTACCAGTAATATGTTGATAGCTGTCAGGTGGTGGGTTGAATTCATAGTTAAATGTCTCACACTGTAAATCTCAACTCACTCATTCCACTCAAACCTTTATTGAACATGCAAGTTTTTAATCAAAGTCAGCACAGTAACATGAGAAGATTTGAGTTCACACAAATAAATTATTTTTTAATCCCATAGTGAAATGGTTGACGTTTTTAGAACACATCATTTAGTGTAGCTTTTGCCATCCGTCCATCTCCTAAACAACTTCATCCCTCAGGGCCATAGTGGCAGTATGGTGAGCAGAGAGGCCCAGACATCTCGTTCCCCACAACCTCCTCCAGCTCATCCCGGGGATCCCAGCTGCTCCCACTCCCACTGGGAAATATAATCCCTCCAGAGAGTCTTGGGTTGACGTCTCGGTCTCCCCTCAGTTGGCTGTGACTGACTCCCCTCCACATTGAGAGGAGTCAGTTGAGTCACTTGGCTGGACCCTATCAGAGTGAGGCTGCCACCTGGAGAAGGAAATTTCAGGCACTTGTATCCGCGATCTTACTCTTTAGGTCATTACCCAAAGTTCGTGACCTCAGATGAGGGTAGGGATGTAGATTGACTGACTTTACTGCTCATCTCCTCCTTCACCACTACAGACCATTACAATAACCTCATCACTGCCACTGCTACCAGCCTGCTGTTAATCTCACCATCCCTTCTTTCCCCACTCATGAACATGACCGTGGGGTACTTGAACTCCTCCACTTGGGGTTAGTTCTCTCCCCTTAAAGCACAGCCTTGATGGAATCCAACACCCACACTGAACAGGCCTGACTTCCTGACTTTCTGCCGAGTAAACAAACTCAATTCCCGCTCTGAGAACACAGCAACTGGATGGCCCCTAGTAGTGGCCTTGGTATCCCCCATTCCTAAAACATCTTCCACAGTCTATTTCGGGTGAACATCCGAAGCCTTTCTCCAGATACACATGCAGACTGAATTGGTAAACTCACATGCCCTCACAACAGTCTGTGAGATGGTGAACAGCTGGTCCACTGTTCCATGGCCAGGAAAGAACCCACATTGTTCCTCCTCTATCTGAGGTTCCACTATCAACTGGAGTCTCTGTTCTAGCTCCCTGGTAGACCTTTAGAACTGTGATACCCTGGTAATTGGTACACACTCTCAGGTCCCTTCTTCAAAATAGGTACCACCAACCCAGTTAACAGTCCAAGGACACTGTCTGCAAAGTCCATGCAACACTGCAGAGGCATGTCAGCCATGACAGCCCTACAGAGTCTAGGGCCTTCAGCAATTCTGGGTGAATCTCATCCACACCTGGTGCTTTGCCACTGCAGAGTTTTCTAATAACCTCAGTGACTTCCACCAGGGAAATGGACTCTAACCCCCCAGAATCCTCTGGCTCTGACTCCTGTGAGGGAGGCAGGTCACTTGGGTTTAAGAGTTCCAGCTCCAAAAAAATCCCCATTTAAAGTAAGAGTCCCTCCACCCTTTCTGAGTACAGTTTGAGCAGAGCTCCTCCGACCCCTCCTTAGATGCAGATGGTTCTCTTGAACCTCTTTGAGACTGACCGAAGGTCATTTTCCATAGCCTCCCTGAACTCCCAAGCATCAGATTTTTTTTTTCTGTGACTGGTTATTTCTTTTTCACCTGTCAGTACCTATCTGCTAAGCCAGGAATCCTGTAGCCAACCAGATCCTAAAAGCCTCCTTCAACCTGATGGCTTCCCTCACCCCGGTGTCCACCAACGGGTCCTACAGTTGCCACCATGACAGGAATCAACAAGCTTTTGGCCACAGCTACTCTGGGAGACTTCCACAATGGAGGTGTTGAATAGGGTCCATTCAGATTCTCAAGGAGGTGGGAGTTGAAATCCCTCTGGACAAAGTCCAGTAATGAACAGAACCGGTGACAAAAGGCATCCCTGGGGGAGTCCAACCCTCACCGGAACAGGTCCAACTTACTGCCGGCTATGCGGACCAGACTCGGACTCCTTTGATAGAGGGACTGAATGACCACTAACAAAGGGCCATCCACCCCATATTCCCAGAATACGCCTCCTCCACATCCACAAAACACATGTGGACTGGATTGGCAACCTCCCATGCCCCCTCCAGCACCCTAGCGATGGTGAAGAGCTGGTCAACAATTCTATGTCTTGGATGAAAACAACATTGCTCTTTGAGGTTCAACTGTTGACCAGACCCTCTTTTCCAGCACCCTGGTGTAGACTTTCCTGGGGAGGCTGAGGAGTGTGAGTCCCCTTTAATTGGAACACACCCTCTGGTCCCCTTTCGTAAAGATGGGGACCACCACCCAAAGGCAGTGCCCCTGATGACCATGGGGAATGTTGCAGAGACATGTCAACCAAGACAGCCGAGCAACATCCAGAGCCTTGAGATACCCAGGGTTGATCTTATCAACCCCCAGAGCTCCGCTGCTGAGTAGTTTCACCACTTCTGTGATTTCTGCCCTGGAGATTGGTCCATCTGTCCCCAGGCCTCTCACCTCTGTTTCCTTGATGGAATACATGTCAGTGGGATTGAGGAGCTCCTCAAAGTATTCCTTCCACCGACGGACAATATCCTCAGTTGAAGTCAGTAGCTCAGTTGACAGCTCTGCTCCTCTCTTCACCCAAGTGTCCAAAACATACAACCACAGGTCTGATGATACAATTACAAAGTCGGGTGGCCTGGTGCCAAGTGCACCAATGGACATCCTTATGTTCGAACATGGTGTTATGGTCAAACTGTGACTTGCACAGAAGTCCAATAATTGAACACCATTCGGGTTCAGATCAGGCAGGCCATTCCTCCCAACCACCCCCCTCCGGTCACGCCGTCATTGCCCACGTGAGCACTGAAGTCCCCTTGTGGGACAATGGAGTCCCCTTTTGGGGCACTTTCTGGACCCGTCCCAAAGACTCCAAAAATGGCGGGTAGTCTGAATTGCTGTTTGGTGAATATGCACCGACAACAGTCAGAACCCATTCCCCGACCTGAAGGCACAGGGAAGTAACCCTTTAGTCTACCGGGGTAAACTCCAACACACAGGCAGAGAGCCTGGGCATATCAAGAAGCCATTCCATCCCTCCGCCTCTCACCCGGAGCAACTCCAGCAAAGGAGAGTGTCCAACCCCTCTCAAGGACTTGGGTTCTGGAGCCGACACTGTGTGTCAAGGTCCAAAAAGCCAGTTTCCATAGCCAAGGATTGGACTGCTAAGGCTCCCGGCTTGGACTGCTGCCTGATCCACAATGCACCGGACCCCGATGTTTCCTCCTGCAGGTGGTGGGCCCACTGGATAACGAGCCCATATAACAGGTTAGGGCTGGGCCTGACCGGACCACATGGGTGAAGGCCCGACCACCAGGCACTCACCAATTGGCCCAACCCCGGGTCTGGCTCCAGGGTGGAGTCCTGGTGTCCCTCCGGGCTGGGTACACAAACTCCTGTTCTTATCACTCATAACTGTACTTTGAAGTCGTGTGTCAGTGAAACAATAAACGAAACAGCCAATCGGAGGTTAGTATTCAAAAATGACCAGTCAGACAAATGGAGCTGTCTGCCACTGTCCCACCCCCCGCAGTCTCAAAAGGATTGAACTGCACTCTTGCTGTGAGGCTTTCTGCCCATGGTTACTGTTGTATGCATTACAAGTAGGCAGTCGCATAACTTTTAAGATTAAATAAATGCAATTGTTGTGCCAATAAAGCTGAACTGAATGGGATAAAGGTCTATAGTGTGTTGAGAGGAGCGCAGGAGGTGAGGTGAGTAAATATGAGCTGCAACTACTTTTGAAATGAAAATGCAGTCTTTGTAGTATGATATTAGTCGTCCAACGATTGTGGTTAAAACTGAACTGTTGACTTTCAGAACCTGACATCGGTTAAGCTATGTTTACACCAAACGAGATGTTAGTCACTGGACTGATTTTGCCATACATTAATATTTTCTCTCAAAAGCCAATAGGAGTACTCCTTCTGGAAAATGAATCATCCAGAAACTGTGACGACTGTCACTTCCACCATCAACAATGAACAAGATTGCAAATATTGTTGCTTTTCACCTGTTGTTGAAGTCCCAGAAACAGTGAAGACTCTTCTTCTTCTTGGTTTTATTCTTGTACAGAGTTACAGTCATGCCATGAAGCTCTGGACAGACATAGACAATAGTCTCCTCCTCCATTTCTGCTTCTTGGTAACGTCAGGGAATCTTGACGCTGATTGGTTTGTGTCATTCCATGTGGCGCATGCGCAGATGCAAATTTCCGTGTATTCAGGCCAGGCAATACGGGTCAATGGATGTCTACTCCCCTCTTTGCCTTCATTTATTATGTCATCACCACGGGAGACATTTGCATTGCATTTGGTGTGAACGCAGCTCAAGTCATGACATTGACTCATTTTTGAATGTTGAATAAAAGACTGAATTACCAAAACATCAGTGCAACATGTTTTATATTTTTTTCTTCATTACAGAGCACAGCTGGGAAAATTTATTTTGATAACAACAAAATTATCATAAGAACCATACAGAATATAAATCAGATGGAAACCTTACATAGTGTTCATACTATGACCCTGTTCGGCAGCTTCCTTTAAATATCCGTGGTGATTTTCTATAACAGCTCTTTGGAGGAATTTTCCAGGATATGGTTGTGGTATGGATGTGAAGTGGATTACACTTTAGCATCAGGTGGGTTCTTGAAGAGACTCCTCCCACAGCACCTTCCGCCCACTCGCTCCATCTTTGTGATGTACAGCAGAGGCTCGATGCTGCAGCTCAGATCCATGATGGAGAACACACTCACAGCGATCTGACATTGGTACTGCGCAAACGTATAGTATGACACAAAGGGCATGAGTGCCACGGGTGGCAGGTAGTTGACCACAATGATGACCAGGATGATCAGCACCATCTTAAAAGCCTTCTTCTTCACCGGGTGCATCTCCTCCTTCCCCGCCACAGAGCGGCGAAGGACCCAGATGATGGAGATGTTGCAGAAGACCATGACTGCAAATGAAAAGAGGATGACTCCGCTGAAGATTTCAACGACGTTCATGGTTCCTGAGAGGCACTTTGCTAAGGCGTAAGCCAGGATGAGGCCCCAGACCACCACAGAGATGCCGATGCGGATCTTGTTGTCACGGATACCGGTGAACAGCACTGGGTGGACCACCGCCATGTAGCGGTCCATACAGATACATGCCTGTGGTAGCAGAGAGGAAGATGTTACAGTACACCACTATGGTTTGATGCATTATCAGTCTGGTAGTTCTGCTTGAGTGTGAGTCTGCTAAAAGGTCAATGAGAAAACACCAGAGTTTCAGCTGAGCTGGAGATTTTCAGCAGAACTTCAATTAAAACTTTTTGATTTGACTCTAAACACAGAATCTAGTTGATGGACATCATGTTTTCTTTGTCATGAGAAAAAAAAAATCAATGCTTAGCTTTACAGAATGTTGCAAATCAGAGGAAGACAAACAAATAAAAATACAACAAACCAACAAAATAAGCTTGATATTATAACACAAATGGAAGTGATCCATCAAACCTGTCACCGTCACTTACTCCTCCCTTTACAAGGTAACTATGCCGATGCAAACCTATTAATGATGCTAGATTATCAAAATGATAATGTTTGCATTTTTAATTCTGTCTTCAGAAAAATTCAGAAATTTACTTTATATATATTTTAATACACCTAAAATGTACATAGAAAAAAACATGGTGATAATCATGTCAAATCAGAGTAACTTTATATGATTTACTGTATATTTCTAATATCAAAAATTAAAACAAAAAACCTGCCAATATTTGCTGTATTTGTTATCACTATACATGAAAATCTTTAGAAATCCTGTATTCGTAGTGAAACTTTGCCCATGAATGAGCTGTACTACAAAAAAAATTCTATTAAAATGCATTAGAAAAAGACTCACCAGAAAGAGAGGTGCCACATCCTTCATCCCATATGCAAATCTCTGAAAGTGCCAGATGCCGTCGTCGTCCAGCAGCAACCTGTTGACCAGTTCTATGGGCGTCATCAGGCAGAAGTAGGTGTCCACAACAGCCAGGTTAAAGATGAAGATGTCCGATGTGGAAGCCTCACTTTTCCTGGTGGCGATCTGCCACATGACCAGGATGTTACACGGCGTCCCCAGAGCCAGGTTGAACACCTTGACCCCAAAGTAGAAGATGAAGGCGT
>OOFC01041788.1:0-22470 GCA_900323345.1 Pseudochromis fuscus | reverse complement strand
GACAAAAGGGGAAGAAAGAAAGGGAAACAAAGTTTGCAAAGGATTGGAGAAGAGGTGGAAACAAAGGCAGATAAAAAGAGAGGGGGAGTGTGTGTGTGCAGAGGGAGAGATGAGATGGAGATAGAGATGGAGATTGGATGATATCCCTCTGTCTCTGTTCATTAATACCGTATGATCTCCTCTCTCCCTCCTTTGTGATTTTAACACATTTCTAATTAGCACAGAATCCTCTAAGTTGGAGAGGGAGGGAGGGAGGAGATCGAGGGGATAGAATCATATTTATATCTGTCTTTAATAAATTCACTTTCATTTGATCTTTTTTTAAACGCACGGGCTGCTGCCGAGCGCCTCTTCCCTTTCCCCTGACTCTGGCAGAATGAAAGGTGGTGTAAACGCGGGGCTAATTGTTATGCTTGTAAGGAAGCTTTGCACGGTAGCTGAAGTTGTTAGATTACAAAAAGTGGAGATTTTCAAAGTTATGCTGCTGTGCAAAAAAAAAAAAAAATCCTCCCGTGAGTTAAACAAAAGAAATGTAGAACTGCAGAAACATAACCCACGTCCATTACGCTCAACAAATAGCCAACCAAGGCGTTTCGGAGGTCATATTTCTTTATCCCATCTGCTCTATTTTGTGTCTCAGTATTGAGACAATGTCAGTGTAACAGCACATGAGGGATCCTCCCTCCACGCCTTTCACTGAGAGACTTGGCAGCTCGTCTAATCAGAGTGCAATTAGACGGAGACTTCTCTGGGCGACAGAAGACTCTGATTACCCAAGAGTCACTGGGGGTATATTTAGTATCTCTGCTCCTGTTCCCTCCGCGGTTAGCGTGGCGCCCCGGAGCTACGGAGCGTGCTGGTGCGTGGCGGAGACATTGGAAGACGGGACGTGCCGGACTTGGCTGGGCCGCCCGCTCAGAGAGCTCCGAGAGCCTGATCCAAGGCCTCCTCATCCAGCTTCCCGGAGTGTGAGTGGGTTCCAGATCACACACACTGCAGATCTCTGGTGCCTGCAGCTCCGCGGCGCTCGGCTGCTCAGATCCGAGACTGCTCATTGTATTAGACACACAGGCCATTGTGCCTTCTGTTAACTGTTGGTGTGGTGAATCTTTCCTTGCTGCGGATGCACCCGTGTGCCAAAACATTCACACCAGCGATGGCTAATTTGCTCTCGGTTCTGCCAGAGCAGCCCACCTGCCGAGGACCTGGACTCTGTACGACCTCTGAAGGTGTCCTGGGGCACATCCTTTAAGAGCTGTAGGTTGTGAGAGGAGCCTCTTCACATCAGACTCGGTCCTCAACGTCCTCCAATGGTTCCTCATTCATTGGATCACTGCTGAACCGGGGACCCCCCATAAACCTCGCCATGCTGTGACCCAGTTGTCTGACCAGAACAGTCTGGACCCTGTCAAAGACCTTGGTGACTTTGACAGGGCCCAGGCTGTTATGTTCAGACTCGGTCCTCGACGTCCTCCAATGATTCAGCTTTCATTGGATCACTGCTGACCAAGGGACCCCTACAAACTGTGACCCACTTGTCTGACCGTAACAGTCTGGGCCCTGTCAAAGTCACCAAGGTCTTTCCACCTGCCCATTTCTCCCAACTGGACCGACTGTTCACTCAACACCTCATAAAGGGCTTAAGACCTGTGACCCCCCACCTCCCCACCCACCCACAGCTGGCTGAAACATACAAATGATGCTGTCGGTAATCTGTCGTGAGAGGAGAAGGAAATCCTAAACCTGATGATAGCTTTTTTTGCATGTTTCTTTTTGTGAGTCATACAACCCCAAAGGACGTCTTGACCCCACTGTGGGAACCAACTTCTTTGTGAAGAAATAATCTTTACTGGCATCATTTATTCACCATGTGGCCAACGTTCACCTACACTGATGGTCAGATCCTTCAGGAAATCTACACTACAAACAACTCAGCGTGCATTCAACATCCTCATCACCTCCCACTATAGAAAATTAAATATCATGCACACAAGAAACATGCTCATAATAATACAAAAAATGATAATAAAGATAACAGTTAGTATCTTTGTTTATTTGATTTATTGAAACATTATGTCTAATTGGACTGTTTGGCAGTATTTTATTGGACCACTTCTTGTTTTTATAATCCAATTAGCCCAGCGATTAATGAGCTGTCAAGTTGTCATGTGAATTTGATCATGACATACTTCTGTACTAAAGGTGTGTCTGTAGAAACAACCACTTAACTTCATTAGTGACGTTGGTCTGGTACCATCTGAGGAAAAGTGTGTCAACTCAAATTCATCTTCGTCTAATTCAGTGGTTCTCAAGAGTTTTCTGTGAGGTGGACTCGAGAACCACCTCTCATGTTTACCTGGTTTATATAGATACCTACCCCATAGACTGTACATAGAATGGATGAAGCCAATATGACATCACTTGTTGGTTTGTGGATGTGGCGTGGAGTTTGGTATTTGAACGTGGCCATGTTGGTTTTTTTGGAGCCAGACGTGGCCATATTTGGATATGAAGGGAGGAGTGAGGAGGCGGGTCTGACCCTTGAACCTGAGGACGATGTACAATGTGTATGAGTTCAGGTCTCATTGGAAACAGACCTGTCAATCAAACTAACCCTACCTCTAACTCCTCCCCTTCTCTCAGTCTAATATCTTCTTAATGATAAATGATTTTCAGATGGACTAGATCTCAGAGGAGAAGAGTTGACTTGTGGAAAAAATGTATTGACTGAATATTTCAGGATTGAAAATGAGGGTTTTCGAAGTTTTTTGCTGGTACGACAGGAGCATCTACTAGGGCTGATCACTGGTTACCACAGTTCAGAAATTCTATTTATCAACTCACCCTGATGGATTTATATATTCATATGTATTGTTTTAACTCTTCTGTGTGTATTTTTTTATCCACCTGTCCAGGGACAAAATATGTAAATGAGCAATCACTTTTAATTGTGCACTGCCTCTGCAAAAATAAATAATATGAGGAATATAAACAGGGACCATATTTTCAGACATAACTGCAGGTGATTCCTGAAGGTTTACCTCTTCTTGCCACAGCAACAGTCTGATCAGATCACTGGTAATGTCTTCAGAGACACATCTATTCCAAGCTGCTCTCTGTTAATGACCCATAATCCCCCTCAGTGCCCTCCCTCCTTCCTCTTTTCTCTCCATTTCCTTCTGCCTACCAGAGATCTGTGCATCTCCTCCTTGCTCTCTCCCACCTCATCACTTGTCAGCACTTTGGGGAACAGGCCCGGGCTTCCACAGATCAAGGCAGGCGTGTCAATAACCATGTTCACAGAGATGAAAGCTCCGGCGAGGCGAGCCTCACAAGCCGGGCGGGTTCAGGAGTTCACAGGCGCCGCCGAGGTGTAGTGCTGCCGTCAATCACCGTGTGTGAACCCCACAGATCGGCGCCAACCCGAGGACTGTGATCAGAGCGTTTCGCCTGTTTGACTACAGCCGAGAAGGACACATCCGGCAGCACGACTTCCGCCGCATCCTGGACAACTACTGCATCCGCCTGGCAGATAAGGACTTTCACAGGTGGGGGTCAGTTTTCTACATCTGATGCAGTTTGTCACAACAGCTCACACGTCAAATCCGAAACTCACATAAAGACGCGCTGGCTGCTCAGTCAGGTGGAGTTTTTGTGCTGGTATTTCGACTACACTTCCGGTCCCAACAGCCAACAAAAGGCATTAAGTGCTTCGGTACTGAGTCCACATCCATCACGAGAAGCATCTTTTAGCCAGCTCTGATGAGGCTTAAAGGATAATTCTGGTTTATTTCAGCTTATTGTTTTGTTCTGGAAATACTAATCACGTTACACTCACCAAGTTAACTGCTAGGATCTGCACCATTGCGAAGTAGGAAACGAGGCTTTTGGTTAGAAAAATTATTTGGAAGCAACAACAAAAGCCAATTATCACTCTGTGGTAAACATCTCCCACAGCTCGTCTGACTGTGGTTGTGCACGAAAAGTTTCAAACTGCTGCTTTTCTGCTTTGTATTTCGTATTCTGTTGGTTTCAAACGATGCTGTGGTGCCACCAAAATGAAGCAGGGTTTGGTTTGGTTAGAAACATGGCTGTGCAAGATGGGCCCTGCTGAAAGAGGATATAAATGTTTCATTATAAGGCCACAAAAACACAACAATGTGGTTTTCAGCTAATTATACACTAATGAAAACAGTCAGGAATAATATGTTTCATTCCTCCTGATAGAGCCACTTAAATATGATATGCTGTTCCCCCTAAAGGTTATATATGTAGACTATATGCCGCACTGCTGTATGTGTAGTTTAATGTGGTTTCATGTAATAATCACATATGTATGGAATGACAGTAAGTGACAGTTTGACTGACATTTATTTACAGTTACCGTGATCACAATGTAAATGACAATTAGCTCATGTAGCTTGAACAATGAGGAGTCTTGTGGAGTCTGTTGTTGTTGCCTAACAGCCAAGTTTCCACTTGTTGCCTCTTGTAGGACAAGCATCAGGTTAGCTTAGCATAAAGATGAGAAAAAGCTTGTCAGCGTGTGTCCAAAGTTAAAACAATATCCAGCCATCAGCACAACTAAAGCTCAGTAATTAGGATTTTTTTTAGCCTTGTTTGAGACCTCCAAAACTAAAGTTTACTGTGTTATGGTGGATTATGATGGTGTCGCGTTATTTCTTGTACAAGCTGCCACTTGTACCATAAACCAGTTGTAACTCTAATTAAAATATCAGTAATGGTGTTTTTAAATCTCTGCTGTGAAATCAAGAATGCTCCTTTTTTTCTAAGTGTCATTTAAAGATATATCATGATGTGCACAGGCCGCTGAGCTCCACTGCTGAATGTCTGAACACATACCAATTTAAAAAAGTGTGCACACATCGTCATATCCGCTTTTTTTGGGAACATGTGTGAACACCTTAATGTGTTGCACACACACACTCTGTCAACCATCCAGCACCGGCCCGACTATTTCCAGTATTCCCCGTGGTGTGAAGTTGTCTGTCGGCGAGGACGAGATCACTAACACTAACGTTGTGGTCAGCCTTTGTCCCTGGATGAGAGAGAGCTAATTGACTTTTAAAACTTCGGGGCCTGCAGTCAAATCCACTCCAGAAACGCTGCTCAACTTTTTTTTGATGCGGCTCTAGAGGATTGCGTGTGACAGGTTCATTTTCAATGGCTTTAATTGGTTTTAGCGCTCAGGACTCTCTGAAACACACACACACACATACACACACTCACTCTCTTTGTTAGTGTGTTTGAACAGACAAGCCAAGCATAAGGCCTGACCTCTTTTCTCATCTCATCATTGACATGGATTTCTTGACGTTACAGGTCACTGTGCTAATTATTTAAACATAAACCAACGTCGGGACTTTTCTTCTTTTTCTTTCCAAGGTTGTGGAATCACTACAGCCCCAACAACAAGACCGTCATGTCCTACCAACTGTTCTTGGACAAGCTCGGCTTTGGGGACAGCCTCAAGATTGCTCCAGTCTGCACAAAGCTAGGTATAGAAACACTGGACTGCACGGTGGATTTAAAGACTCAGAGAGGTAACAGGGAACAAGACTGTAACTGTTGGTGCCTTCAAAAGTGTTAAGTGTTCACCAGAAGTGTCCATCTGAACACCCCCCTCTTGTGGTATCCCGAACCTTGGAAGTAGGAATTATCTGAAAACCTCACACGTTTTGATTTATTCGTTTTCACAAATAGTATAAAAGGTTTTATTCACAATTTTACAACAAGTTTTAGAAATGTTTGATATTACCAACAGCCTCATGTTTTTATTACGCTGCTGTATTTTCTACATTATGCTGTTTGTTAGCTAGCTTAACTGTTAGCCTAAACTGGGTGTTAATGTTTCTAAACGCTAATTTCCTTTGAGTAACAAGGAGTCCTTTGGTGTTTATGTCGCAGTGTTGTCGTGACTTCCATCCGATGTTACTACTTGAACACTGAGCACTTTGTTTACTTTTAATAAACACAAGCTCATGACTTCCAATTTACATGTTAGCTAGATAGTTTTACATGCATTATGTGCTACTGCAGCACTAGTTTTGGGTCAACTTCATCCTCGTTAACGGAACTGTTTGTGCAGTAATTTGCTTTGAAATGACCAGATAGATTATTAAATCAATGCTGACCTCATGTCTGCCAGGTAAAAATAAAGCTACATTTTGCAGCTGATTAGCTTAGCTTAATTAGCAAATTTTATTTTATTCAAGACTTTTTCTCATTCAAGTTGCTTCATGGCAACTTTTCAGAGACAAGAAATTGTCTAATACATAATAAACTGACCAGTTTATACATTGTTTTCATTTTGTAAAGATTTATACAAATAAGCCAAGCTAGCTATTTCCAGTGTTTATGTGAAGCAAACTAGCTGCTGGTTTTAGCTTCATGTGTGAAGGACAGACATGAGCATGGTAACATTTCATGGTGTTTCCCAAGCTGCCCTCCCAAATAATCTTAAATGTCTAGTTGAACCACAGATGAACACTAATAAATACATTACTTAATTCAACGCGTAATGCTCTGACCTTTGGTGTGGACACGCTGTTAGTTTAGGGTGTTAGCATGCTAACATTTTATATCTACCCCTAAATCGGCATTAGTGTTGTTACCTCTAAATCCGAGATAGTTTCAATGTTGACCTTTTTTTTTTAAAGCACTAGATGAAAAGTCAGGGGACCACCAAAGCAAGAAACAATCAAACAATGTGAACACACTTGAAAAATCTAAGCTGTTAGTGCTGTGTAAAAACTGGAACATACAGTAAATACATGCAGAGGTTGATAGCTGTAATACAGAGAGCCCATACGAAACATTTCAGACACATCCGATCATTTATTAAAAAGTTGTGTGTTTATATATGACAGTCCTAATGCCACTACTGTACTGCTATGATGCAGTCTAACTCACTGTCTTCCATAATCTTCCATGTGCTGAGCCCATGTGATGTCAGAGCATTTCAGCCAATCAGAACATTGCCTCATTCTTCTTTATTAAAATGCCATGACATCACATGGGCTCATTTAACAAGCCAGCCTCCATGAAATCTTCAATGATGGGGAAATTCTGACTTTCTGGGACAGATATCTTGGTTGCATGAGCTCTTTATTTTCAAACATTCCTTATGAATTGTTAGTATATGTCATGAACTATCTTCCACACTGTATTCTGACCATGGCTTTTTTATTCTTCTGAGGATTAGACATGTGCTGGCGTTACTAAAAACCTACACCATTAGAAATCAGCTCACAAAATCTAGGAGAAAACCATCTCATTCATATGAATTTTAAAATAAGAATTAATATAATACGTATTGTGGTTTATAGAGGTGTCCGGCCGAAGGACAACTCACTGTAAGGAAGTCGAAGAGACAAAGCAGAGACCAGAGTCTCAGACCAGCTTGTGTGACGCACCATCAGTCCTGCCACACAGGAAGCTGCAGACCCTCTTCTACAACAAGGTACCGACTTATCTGAATTACTTTGTGTATTTTTATTCCTCCTGTTCGCGTGTCACCATCTGGCCCTCTTCCCCTGCATTATCCTCTTTAAAGACGGAGGGGCTAAATTGGCTCTAAGTGGCGCGTCAGGATGCAAACGGCAGAGGGAACACTCCTAATTAAAATGTTTGCCCAGAAAAATCAGCTCCCGAGTTAGTGTGTTAATCACGGCTAATTTGCAGGAAACGCGGCAGAGTCGAGGCCGGCTCTGCTCTCGCATCCTGGGATGTTCTCCATGGCAACCAGAAACCATAGATGACTCGCTTCCTGTTCTCACTGAGCAGAGCAACACAAAGCAAGCAGAGGTTTATCTCTAAAATATGAATGTATGTGTTCCTCCACCTGTCAGATGTGCATGAACTCCACCTCGGTGTGGCAGGCGCTGCAGGCCTTTGACACCACCCGCTCTGGTGTGGTACAGCAGGACGTCCTCAGGGCCGTTCTCAGCAGCTTTATATTTCCCATGAACCCTCGCTCCTTTCAGAAGCTGACCAGTCGGTAGGAAACACAATATTTTATTTATTTATCCTTTATTTTATACTGACATACTTCACCTCAACCTCTCTGCCCTTTACTCTTTAAATCTTAAAATCTAGCTTTGTCTATTCTGTGTGATACATTTTTCATGCATGCGTATGGATCATGTGTGTTTGTAGCTACGGTGTCAGAGCAACAGGAACAGTGAGATGGAAAGACTTCTTAGGTCATTTCATGAGCCCACTCAAAGAAGATGCAAACCATCACTCTGACAGGTCAGTGGGAAACTTCACTACTAGGGCTGCAACATTCCAGGAATTTTCAAAGTTGGAAACTTTCCATGGGAATTAATGGGAATTAACGGGAATTAATGGGAATAAACCAGAAATTTACAAAATTGAAGGTTGGCCCTCAACAGGGAACTTAAATATAGTTGGGAAAATATATTGGAGCATAATCTTGGCTAAAACACCAGATTTAATGCAAGTGCACAGATGATGGTTAAACCCTGGAGGCCACTGTTGAGCCCAAAGCACAAGACTATTGAAGTCGCACAGTTGAGCCTGTGGATTACATAAAGTCAAGTAAGTTGTTTATAATATTATGTGGTAAATATATTTGATCTATCATGGTATTACTGTTTAACTTGCAAAAATTAAATAAATATGTATTCATACAGTAGCTAGCTAGTGGGTAAGTTAGATGCTAAATGTAAGCTAGTTTTCATTTCATCAACTATTTAAGAGGCTAGCTTATTATAGCTCCTTCAATGTGATGCTGTTTCTTCTGAGTCCTGCAAGATGGTTTTCTGTAACCGTACAAGAATTTATACATCAATTGTAAAATATTTTGAAGACAATCCCAGTTGTTTAGCAGCTATATTTCTGTTCCTGCCATTGCATGAGTGTTTTTACAAGCTTGTTTGTTATTTGTATATGATACAGTTTGTTTAAATTACCCCCAGTTTCCAGTTAATTCCCATAAATTCCCAATAATTCCCATAAATTCCCATGGAAAGTTTCCAATTTGGAATATTTCCAAAATTACTCAGCTTAACTTCCCATGAAAATTTTCCGGAAAGATTCCAGACATTTACCGTTCAATGCTGAATTGCCCTATGTGAATCTACATGTGTCCTTTTTTAAACAACTACGAAGCTTTGATGTGAACCTGCACTTCCTGCAGTGTGCACAGTCTGAAACCATCACACATAATCATGTAACTGAACCTCTGAGTGTTTCTTACTGTTCCTGGAAACTTCCTGGAGATTTCTAGAGACCTTTTGAAGTCATGAGTTGATCTTACACAGAAAATTAAGTCCAGCTGTTGGTCCTCCAGGAAAATCTGCAGAAGATTTCGATGATAAAATACTTGTGGTGCTTTATTTTATTCAGAAAGATGCACTTAAAACGATCCTCTTCACCTTCTTTCTTTTCTTTTTTTAAACCTCACTCTCCTCTCAGGGCCGCTCAGCAGCCCGGCCCAGATGTAGACAACCTCCACAGCATTTACCCTCGTCTGAAAGAGCTCCTCCATCTCCCCGCCACGGTAGGAGAAGAAAATGTGAGACTAAAAGGACGTGATGAATCTGCTGCTGAGACAAGCCTTCAGAACTCAGCCATATTTGTGCAGCATTGCACAAAACTGCAGTAATAGACAAGACAGAAGTGATTCTGAATGTTATCAGACAGGACACAAGGGAGTAATCTCAGCAGATTGCTAAGAGACAAAGGCACATGCTCAGGTGTATGCTTTAAATATAAATGCCAGACAGCTTTACAGATGAGCCAATCATCATGCGCAGCTTTTTGATGGCCATAAACATGATTAGATGATTGCATATGGCCACTGGTTAGCCACTCAGTCACTAGCCATATGTTCGTCTGACAGCCGTCCCCTTCAACACGCCTCCGCATTCAGTTCTGCCTCTTTAATTTCAAATCAGTCTTCTTCAGCTGGATGAAACTTTGGAGTCTGACTAAACTTCGGGGGAAGGAAGGTGGAGGGGGGGGTTGAATTTTCCATTAATTCACAGTTATGTTTGATGTTGCTGCCGCCACTCACAAAACAACGCTCAGCTTCCAAGTTTAAGGAAGTGTGTGTTCGTGTGTGTGTGTGTGTACATGTGTGTGAAGCCTCTCCCAGATATGAATCACACGTATCTATGTGCCAGAATCTCCTCCTTTTAATGGCATGGGAGGGGGAAAAAAAAGTCCCTCCATCAACTGTTTTAAAAATCTATTGAGCGGGTGGGAGATCAAACAAGAGTGTCCTCACACTGCCAGCCAATAATGAGGTTTTTCACTCAGGCAGGTTTTCAGCCAACTATGGTTTTTAGTCTATCTCCGGGGAAGCGTTGAAGAGCTCAGACGACTTGCAGTGATTCACATTGTTTGTGTATGATTCACAGCCTAACATACACTTCAGACGGATGTGCTGTTGAGCCAGGCCATAATTAGCACTGTTATGATATTACAGTGCATAATCATATAAAGCGCTTTAAGATCGTAGATTCAAGATTCTTCTGTTTGGCCGTGTGTGTATTTACACACACTTTTTTTTCATGGCTTTCAGCCGCTCCCAACAGACATTGCGAAAAACAAAACGCGCTCGCCCAGACTTCGGTGTTTCTGGCACGTGGAGAGCCCCCACTCTCTATCTTAACCTTAACAAAGAATGAACAAATGGCAATAACATATTCACTGTTGATGTAATCCAGTATAGTATCACTGCAACACAGGGGCTGGCCAGTTTGTGCTGGTATATTGGATTGGATCTCTTCATCCCATTTAGTGAGATTCCCAAGAGACGAAATCTTTAAAGCAAGTCTGAACACTTTTTTTATTTTGGTGCAATTTTAAAGTATTTAACAAAACCTTTTAAGTTAAATGTTTTTTTCTGAAATGCCAAATTCTACACATTTTGTCAGTGCTGCCTTAAGTTGTTTTCCTAATTAGTTCAGTACAAAATTACAGTAAGAAAGTAAGATTTCTGTAGTTTAACCTCAGATGTTCACTCTTTGGTTCTGGCTGGTGTCTGAATTATATTTGACAAACTATGCATTGCGCAAGTGCAGCTCATCACAGGTCAGACAGCGTTTTAAGATAGTGATACCCCAACAACAGCAGCAGCAGATTGTAACTTTCTTTTTCCATATGGGGACACATTGAACCCAACAACCTTTAGTTTTCGTTAAACGTTAGTGGATGTTGAGATGGTTAAATCAGGTAAAGGCTCATTCATGATCCCTTAAACCAAAAAAAACCCAAAACATTATTATTTCAAACGATGTGAACTTCACTGCCCACACACTTCGATCAGCTACAGCAATGTGACCACTGACCAGTGGGTGGGACATATTCAAAGCAGAAAGAGGAATTTCTGTCCTTGAAGTTGAAGTTGGACGCAGGAAAAATTGAGAGCATAAGGATGTGGGTGACTTCGACAAGAACCAAGCTGGGATGTATAGATGACTGCATCTTCAACACTGTAGGTGCTGGAGATGTTCCTGGTCTGTAGTGGTCAGTACCTACCAAAAGTGGTCCAAGGGAGGACAACCTGAGGACCAGAGACAAGATTAAGGAGGCTCATTGATATGTGTGGGAAATTAAGACTCAACAGAAAAGCTAATGTAGCTCAAACTGTTGAAAACCTTCATGATGGAGCCACAGACTGGTCAGTGTCCATGCTGAGCCCTGTCCACCACTGAAAGCTCCTACAGTGGACACATCAGAACTGGACTAAGAAAGAGGTCTGGTCTGATGAATCATGTTTTCTTTTCTATCATGTGGACGGCTGGGTGTGTGTGTCCTTAGCTGGGAAGACATGGCACCAGGATGCATTATGGGAAGAAGGTGAGAAGGTCAATGTTCTGCTGGGAAACCTTGGGTCCTGCATCCATGTGGATCTTAAATTGACACGGAGCAGCTTCATTGTTGCAGACCAAGTTCACGCCTTCATGGGAACAGTACTCCCTGAGGACAGTGTCCTCTTTCAGCAGGGTTATGCTCCCTGATACTCTGCAGACATGGTTCAGAAATGGTTTGAGGAAAGAACGGGTTCAAGATGTTGACTCGGCCTCTAGATTCCCCAGGTCTCAGTACAATCGACCACCTGTGGGACAAGCAAGTCTGATCCATGAAGGCCCCACCCTGCCACCTCCAGGACTCAAAGAATCTGATGCTAATGTCTTTGGCTGCCTGATGCCACAGCACAGCCTTGGGGGTCTGAGGAGTCCAGGCCTCCACCATCAGGGCTGTTCTGGGGGCTAAAGGGGGACCTACACACTATTAGGCAGGTGCTCATCATGCTAAGGCTGATCAGGGCACCTCAGAGTAAAATGTTTATAACGAGAACAGAAATGGTGACGGTGGCGGACGTCACCATCATGGGCCGTTAAAGGAAGAAGTAAACGTGGAGTCAGTTATGAAATCACAAAACTTCCCATTTAAATAATCCTGTGTCGGTTAGAGGAGTGAAAACAGAGACAGGAGAAATGGAGACAAACAGTAACAGTAGTTTGAGTAACAAATGACACTAATTTAAGGTACAGTTATAGTAATGACATGTAGTTCTTCATGGTTAACTTCCATGTTCGTGACAACTGTGGGAATTCTCATACAACATGCCCGATTCAATTTGATGGTCCCAAAAAACAAGATAGCAACGGCCATCGAACGCGAGGCCATCTTTAAACAGTCTGTGCTTCAAGTGAGGACATTCAGCAAATTAAAACATTTGATGTGGTTGTCAAATCTTTTCTTTTTAAATACACGCACATACCCCTTTTCCACCAAACAAGAACGGGTGCTAGTTCCATGCTGGTGCTAGTCCTGGTGGTTAGTTGGTTCAGATCCCGTTTCTCCTATGAACCGGTTTGTTTTTCCACTGGTAAGGAGCCAAGTTGAGGCCGCATCACCGTAAAAGGTCAGTACGTCACTGCATAGGTAGCACAGACAACCGGCCACTAGCAAGCTAGCTGCTGTTAACAAACTACTGTTACCCTGTTACTATCAGTCCATGAAAACATTATTTTTTCAGCATATATTCTAGTTACAACATGATTGAATTAACAAAGCAGTGTTGCATTGCTACGTGTGGTATTTAGTTTTGGGAAATCACGATGTCCTTCCTGTTTGCATATGTCGGCGACGCACACCCTCACTGTAATAATGTTTAAATGGAGGAGCTGATCGTGTACATGCAAGTGCTGTTCCTGGTTTTACAGTCTACACTGAGATCCAGAGACAAAACAGTATTTTCATTACGTTACTCTTCTACTATCACTAGTTGTGTTTCCACCGTCGCTCCTCCAGCTCCTGGTGTAGTTGCTACTTAGTCGGTGCTGAGCTCTGGCCTAGCAAGGAAGCGGGGCCAGACTTAGTCCCAGTTTTAGTGGCTGGGGCCGGCGGTGGAAACACAACAAACTGGGGCTAAGTCAGGAACTGGCCCTGAACCAGCACTGGAACCAGCTCGGTGTAACTGGGGTAACTGCTGATTGAACACAGTATTACTATAAATACTCCGTCACTCATGTACGCCTGACCTAACACTGCTTACTTCTCCACTCTGTGGCATGTTGGTGATGTTGCTGTGAGTCTCCATGACGATACGTATCCACGCGTATCCATGTTGTCCATGTGAAACAATACATTACAGTCATTACAGTTTAAAGAACAACACTGACACCTCTCCTCTCCCCAGGGGCAGGCCGGGTGCATCACCAGAGCAGACCTGCAGGATTCTCTGGAGAGACCGGGTGGGACGCCGCCACACAGTCTCCGTCCACAGATCACAGCTCTGCTCAGTGTACTGGACCCGGAGGACACCGGCGTGGTCCAGCTGGCCAGCCTGGAGAGACTGAACCCCAGCATCACCTCTTCTCCCACAGACAGCGTCGCTCCATCGAACGCACCAATAGACACACACCACAGCGCTGTGTGTGACTGTGTGAGCACTCCCCAGTTATTCCATGTATGGATATGTGAACTGTGTGTTTGATTTTTTTTGTGTGTGTTTCCTCAGGGGGAGCAAACAACAGCAGATGAGAGGCAGACCACACAGTGGGCTGATAAAGTGTCTGTGGCATCTGCTTCATGGAGAACAGTGAGCGTGTTAACTGTGATCAAATATCACACACATCACACGCAGCTTACAGCAGCAGATCAAACAGAGAGAGAAGAGACACGACGAGATCAAAAGAAAAAAAGCGAGGTTAATTATTAATGCAGTGTTTGATTCGTGCGTGTGTTTGTTTTACGTCTGTGTGTGTGTGTGTGTGTGTGTGTGTGTATGCGTTCAGGTGGAGAGTTTGTTGCTGGACAAGCTGTGCGAGCAGCTCGGTTCAGTGCTGGCGGCTCTGAAGCTGCGTGACCCTCGGCGCGCTGGATACGTCACGCGGGAAGATCTGAAGGAGGTTTTAAGCTGCTATGGCGTGCTCATCTCAGACACACACTTCAAAAAGTAAGACACACACACACATGGAGCAGCAGTGAAAAGCTCTTAAAGATAAAAAAAAAAAGTAGAAACAAAGTTGGAACCACGAAATAAAAACGCTCAGTACAGGATGGCAGTCTATCAGACAGCTGACGTGCTGTAGGTTGTATGGATTCACACCTACAGTGCAAACAGTTTGGCCTGCACATCCCGTCTGACCGTACATACTTTGCTTTTTATTTAAAAACACAACAAGTGGAGTCAGTATCCATTGTCTTTGGACAGATCATACGCCACCACAATCCATAAAATGTGTCAAAATAGGTGCGACAGCTAAAGTTGCTGAGAGTGTGATACGATAACACTTTAGCCACCAGCCACACTTTTCTATATCCATATACAGTGCCGTGTAAACCACTCAGGCTTTAAGAGGACAGCGAGGATGCCATGAATAGGTGTTAGTAATAAATTTCATACCAAGGCTGGTGAAGAGAAATGAGTTTTGTCTGAGGCCTTTAAAACAATATCACTTCTGCTTGTTCTCCACAGGTAGGGTGCTCCAAACAAGGTTTCTTATTGTTAGTGGGTTTTACATTGATACTCTGTGCAAGATGCTGGTACAGACTTTTAGGAAGTCAGATACCCCTTTTCCACCAAACAAGAACGGGTGCTTGGTTCGTGCTGGTGTTAGTGCTGGTGCTTATTCTCACTGCTGATGTTGATATTGTGTGTCTTTGTCTGTGTGTGCTCCTCCTTTATGGGACAGTAAAGAGATTCTGATTCTGATGGAAAGTTACAATGTTACAAATTTCACTCTTATGTAAACTGTTAGGTTATGTTACATCATACTATGTTATGTAACTCAGGCATTACCAATAGCTCAAATAAATAAATATTCATGGTAAATAAATAGTCCATGAACGTGTATTTTTTTTAATCCTAGACTAGCAAGTAACCATAAAGTATGTTAACTTCATCATGTAATATTTACTTTACCATTTAAGTATTCAAAAAAAAACAACTTTTTGTTTTTTTAAAGTCACAAAACAAAGTGTTGGGTTGAAATTTTGAATTTCTAAGTAAAAGGCTGAAGGTTGATCAGTGTGAGCTGCTGATTGGAGGAGAGAGTGCCTCAGGGTTTTACTCCTGATCTGTTTTGTGGACAGTGTTGGAAATCAGCAAGTGTTGTCATCAACCTTTATTGAAAAAATAAATAATTGAGGACTACCCTCATTTACAATGATGCCGATAGTACACGTAACATTGACAAACGACATAAGTTAAAAAATTAGTTTAGGCTACCACAGGAGTAAAATAAATGAAACAGTAAGAGCAATGAAATATAAACACTTAACAAAGTAGAATCAATAAAACATTCATATTCTAAAATATGCTTTGTGTTGCAAATCGTTTCAGGATATTGCAGCGCTGATGCTAAAAGCAGTTTTCCCAGGTTAGTCCTGGCAACAGGAGCCTGGAGAACCAGCCTCTCAGTCGAGAATAAACCAGGGTTTAGGTGTAACAGTGAAGTGAGATATGATGGTAGCACTTTGTAGATGAATAGATACCAACGTCCTGAATTAATCTGTATTGTGATCATTTGAAAACATCACTACATTTGTCTGGAGTCCGTGATACAATCCTGGAGCAAACCCTGATCACCATCTCCTTCCTCTATGAGTGTTACTGTCTTTACTGAAAATGAGAAGCCACAGATTGTTATAAACACTTTGTATCTACAGAGATGAATATAAGTGACGTCTCAGAGCTGCGAGGAAGATGAAATCTCAGTTACATGGAGATGTTATTTCTTGTTCTGGTGTTTTCTCTCAGCAGCAGCAGGTTGCAGATTCAACAAAACAAATCTGCTCACGGGAGAGCTACAATGTAAATGTTAAAGCTAATTACTGCATCTGTCCAGGTAAATAATGAAAGTAAAGTTTTCTACAGAAGTCAGAATCCCTCCCAGAGGATTTGAAAGCTTTACAAATGACGTGTGGTATATTTGACAGCTTCCAGATAAAAGCCCTGACCTTGGTGTGGGTTTGTCTCAGCTCCCTCTCTGTGTGTTTCAGGCTGTGTGCGTCCTCCTCCTGCTCTCCTCCTGGCAGCTCCAGCAACATGGTTTCATACAGAGACTTCCTCACAAACCTGGGAGTACCACTAACAGATGATGCAAACACACCCTCATCCTGCTGCTGCTGCCACAACAACACACAGCACACTGAGAGGTGAGAGCTGAGTCGCATCTAAACCACGTGCATTAGACCTGTAAATACATTTACTCTTACACATCTTCACTGACAGACAGAGGAGATAGACGTTTGTTTCCTTCCTGATGCTTGTCACTGTGTTCAGGCCTTATTTTGGTTTTCTGTGTTCACCGTCTGTGCAGTTTGAAGCAGAGACTGAAGAAAAATGGTTTAAGTGTAAAAAATATATCAAACAGTTGTAATGCTGTGAGTGCTTCAGTTATTTATGCAGATGAACAAACTGAAAAACCAACATTTTTCATTAACAGATAATAGCTTGAGGACAATAAATAATTAAACTTAGCTTTGGTTTATGTAAACCACAGAGAAAGACAGAGCCACACAGCTAAAGCTTTCTTTCTGTGAGGATTAGCTGTATGTAATAATGATGATAATAATAATAATAACTTTATTTTTATAGCACTTTTAAAAACAAGCATGTACGAAGTGCTCTTACACAAGACAACTCAGCAACATAAAATATATCAAAAGAACCAAAACAACATATATACTTTTTAAAATCTCCTAATATTTTAACTTTTATTTTTCTGCTGTGTTTTGTGGAAGGACGACAGGCAAACTAAGAATTTCATTGTCTGGTGTAACCACTGTTTCCTCCCAAACTTCAGCTTAGTCTTGTGTTTGGAGACCTGAACATGCGAAGGGAGGCTACACAAGATCTTTGGGTTTTTCAGACACCCAAATTTAGTAGAAACCCTCCAAAATATATATAATAAGGAAAACAGAAGGAATTTAACACAAAAAAAAGTACGAGACTGGGAAAGTGACAGGACATAAACTAAAATAAAAAAAAAACTGACAGTCTAAACCAGTGGTCCCCAACCACTGAGCCACAGACCGGTACCAGTCCATGAGGCATTTGTTACCAGGTCGCACAGAAAGAATAAATAATTTATATCATTTCTGTTGTATTGACTATTAGACTCTGAAAGACGTTTTATTTTGAAAAATGACTGGATTCTCTCCCACTTAACTTTTGCCTGTGCCTCTTGACATGTCAACACACTTGTCCTGGTCACATGATACGACGTATCAGAAACGTTACCCACAAAATAAGCCCGCAAACTAGTGAAAATGAGTAAAAAAACAAACGTCTATGGAGAGCTTCTTTACAAAGGGGAAAAGGCAACTTAACCCTTTTACCCTGAACATTTAGCTGCTGACAGGAAGTGACATGTGTCAGTCAAATCACCGTACTTCATCAGCCATTTGCACTAGTGATGTGATTCCTGCTGATTCTGAAAGCTGACAAGCTGAGCTTCCATACACTACCGTAATGTAGGTAATATGTACGGAATGCTGCACGTCACGGCATGACTCCATTCCCCTGCATTACTGCCGTAATGTATGTAATATATACGAAACGCTCCACTTGTCGGCTTTCAGAATCAGCTGGAATCACATCACTAACGCAAATGACCGAGGAATTACAGTAAGTTGGTTTATGCTAGTCACTCTGTATCACCAGTGATACGCTCGGTGTTAGAGGTTTCATTTTTATGCCGGTTATGTTATTTCATTTTTGCTGTATTTATCTGTCACATCTTGAAGGCCGGTCCATGAAAATAATGCTCACATTAAACCGGTCCATGGTGCAAAAAAGGTTGGGGACCCTTGGTCTAAACTATGTTAGGTAAAGAAAGCAAAGAAACCAATCACAGAGTGAGTCTCAGCCTCTGACATTTAAGTCCTCCAGTCCTCACACTAAACACTCTCAGGTATATAAAAGGTAGAAGGAGGAGGGACCAGAGAGAGTGACGGAGATGAGCTGTATGCAACAATGACATTAAATGAATCTTCAATCTCTTGCTATAGCTGTGTAGTTTTCTTGTTTTTTAATTTTTATACCAGGAGCCTGACTCTTTGCTGCAGCCATAGTTACATCTTCTCTTATTTATAACCCTTGTTACATCTCAGTCCGCTCCTGGACATTGTTTTCCAGAGGATGAGGTCAAGATTAGATCAACGCCACACCAGCCTGATCGACCGTATTCAGTTTGTCATCAGGAGAGGTGATGAGACGCTGTCGGAGGAGGACGTACGAAAGGTGAGACGGGAACAAATCAAAGCTACATGACCGTCCTGACACCAACACTGAACTGCTGAACCCTGTACATCTGCACATGATACTTAACATTTTGTATTTATTATTCAAAGAAATGTTCATATACTCAAAGATAAAGGGATTTCTCTTGATAATTTCAAAGAATTTAACCTGACAAATCTTTTGTTACTTTATATTTTTCAACAAACCCGACTCACTTCATAAAAGTATATGAACCATATTTCCACATTCTTTGTTTTTTGGTAGATTGAATTAGAAAATAACCATTTTTTAAATGAAGTATATTGGAGCCAGAGTTTTTTGGAGCCAGCATCTGGTGGTCATTGGTGGTATGGCACTTTTTCGCACTTCTCTGGTTACTTTATCCATTTCTGTATATATTTTATGTGTTGGACCCACAGACATTAGCACTTTGACCCTCTGCATCAGCCCTGTCGATGCTCTCCCAGACCTTCACTGCAGAAACCTTAAGCCCTTAAGCTCAGATGAGGTGGAGGTTTGACTGGCCAGGCTGTTGTTTTGTTTCTTCAGTCCAAAGAACTTTGTTCTCCAACTTTACAGGCTCCTCTTGGGTCTTCCTGCAAACTGCAGCCTTCACTTTCTGAGGTTTACCACGAGTTTACATCTTGTGCTGAATCCTCTGAGGTTCTGGTCCTGAAGCCTCCTCTTGATCTCTGACAGAGAAACATGCTCACCTATATCCTGGACAACATTCCTGACTTTCTATGCATCATAAAGAGCTTCTTCTTCACCAGGGAAATCACCTCCTCCTCATACACAGACTTGTAGTCCTCTCTATTCCATAGACTGTATCGAAATGAAGTCAATGCAAAAGGTGCAATACCACTAACAGCCACTAGATGCTGCCTCTGAATATCTCCAAAAATGGTCATTTTCAGGCATGACATATCTGCAAGTCATTCTGATGTCATTAGATAAAGTTGTCTGCGCTCCAATGAGACCAGACCTGAGCTCCAGTCTCATCCACATTGGTCAGTGACCTCCGGTTCAAAGGGTTCAGACCCGCCTCTTCACTCCTCCCTTCATATCCAAATATGGTCACTTCTGGCTCCAAACAACCAACATGACCAGGTTCAAATACCAAACTCCTGACTTCAAACTCAAACCAATGGATGTCGTCATGCTAGCTTCATCCATTCTATGCTATACCAGCACGCTGACATTTTAACGTTTTCAATTGTGCACCTGCTTCAAATTAGCCAAACAAACCCCCTTTAAATTTCTCTTTAGCTAAAACTCCCACACCTTTACTCCCAAACCATCCAACTACTTTCAAACTCTTGCAGTTTGGTCACTGTGGGTTGTATCTCCCATACAGTTTTTTTTCTATATTAGTATAAAGTTAACTTTTAGACTTGAGACTTGGCACTTTAATGTAGCATCAATTGTTTTATTTCAAACTGTGGGTGCTGAAACACGGAGCCTGGAGAGCGAAAACAATGTGTGACTGAGGGAAGGAAACGTGTCCACATTTGGTGCTTTAGTGAGTATCTGCAGCAGTGTTCACAATAATACACAGTGATATATAACAGCATCAGCCTGATCCTGGAAGATATCAATTGGCTGATCCATCAAATGTTGGACACCACTTCCTGAGTTACATCCAGTGCTGCCATCCACATGTGAACCACACAGTACACAGTGGTTCAGTGCACTCTCAGAGGATTTTATCTGATCAACAGGTCCAGGCTGGACGGTGCCGCTGGGTGTTTAAAGCATATCTCCACCAGTGCTAAAAGAGCTTTAAGTGAGGCGACTTGTGAGGCGTGTGTGAACTTTTTTGCACAAACAGATGTACCGAGGGTGAGAGCTCCTGGCAGCAAACACAAAAAACAAGTCAAAGAAGCTGCGATGGCATTAATTAGGTGCTAAAACATTTCAGATACGTGTTGTTTTTTTTACAAGCTTCTGAATCCATGTTGCCATTTGTGAAATATTAAAGTTAAGGCATCGTTCTGTATCTGTGAATCATCACACACTCCTACCTGAGCCTCAGCACATTCAGCTCGGTCCTGTCAGGTCTCACCCACGACACACTTGGACTAAAGTTTACTGAACTTCTGTGTGAGGAAAACAACGTAGGTCCTGATAATGTTGTACTCATCAGGTAACTGCCGAGAACACAGTGACTCATTCAAGTCAGATACAACCAGACAATTTAAATGAAAATATCACAGTTTTACTGCTCGACATTTTAACATTACTTTGCAGATGATGATCTTACAATATAAAAGATGATGATTAGTCTGTAGATTATGTTAAAGACTAAACATCCATTGATTCAGTTCCTCTTTTTGTGCTGTGTCTTACCTCAGTCACCTCAGTCGTTTGTTTTATTTCGTCTTCTTTTTAGCAATTCTATCAAATCTAAAGAAAAACCATACTGTGCCATAATTAAAAGGTTTATTTGCCAGGTGTATTTTATCCTGCTGAGAAATCTCTCTGTACTTTAACCCCATGACTAGTTTGTTGTAAGTGATTTGTTCTCCTGCTGCAGACCAGGAGCTGTAGCTCATCTTCAAACAAGGTCTAAGTGGATGGAGGGCAACACTGTGGTCGAGAATTTTATAAATCTATTGATCAGACTCCACACAGTGAAACTCTGAGTACAGACATCTACACACATTGACACAGGTGCTGTAAACAGCACTGATCATCTCATTACACTGGCACATGTCAAGAGGTAGGATGTATACTGCAGCAGGTGAACTGGCTGCTCTTCAGTTTGGTTTGTTGGAAGCAGGAAAAACTGGAAAAGTCAGAATCCTGAGAAACTTTGACATTAACCAACGTGTGATGTATCAACGACTGGACAAGAAAAAAAATCACTTGAGTTGAAACTTCTTCAGCTGCCATGGACGTGAACTACTCACCTCTATACATTCACTTATCATGTAATCACACTGTCGGAGAAATTTGAATTTGATGTTCCAGATGTTTCCTTCTGCAGTTTACAATATAATGATGCCACTGATGAGGAAAAGATGTGAGGATTTTTTTAATCCTTTACCTCCCAGCGCATTGTCAGCGATACATCTCCACATGCGTCTTTGGATTACCGCAATGTCACAGCTTGAACAATTGGAAAACTTCCAAGAGCTGAGACGTTGCACTTTACAGTGAATATAGTGTCATTACGGTACCGTATTTTCCACACTATGAGGCGCATCGGATTATAAGGAGCACCTTCAATGAATGTCCTATTTTAAAACTGTTTTCATATATAAGGCGCATAGAATAGAAACTACTGTAGTGTCTGGGGTTGTGTTATCATCCATCTAGATGAAGCTGCACTAAAGTGAATGTCAACAAAACAGATAAGTCAGTCAGTCAAACTTTATTCATAGAAAACAAACCAACGTCCTGACAACTCCGTTCACTCCAAAACAAGCTAGTACATTCACAATACGGTACCGTACGTACCGGTAGCTCTTACCGGTATTTGCGCCACCTTCATTGAAAACAATGTATTTCCAACTCCATTTGTCACAGTTCAAAGCTACATGAACAGCTGTTTTATTTTTTTCTCCTGAGGTAACGTCAGTGACGTAGTTTTATCTTTTACCAACAGCAACGTACAACAGGTAGTGCAACTTTTTATCACCTAGTTAGTGCATCACAAACGTGGAGGGGAACTTTTCCCTGATTCAGTAAACACGTAAAAGAAACAGTCTGAT
>OOFC01041787.1:0-13288 GCA_900323345.1 Pseudochromis fuscus | reverse complement strand
CTTAATGGATCCCAGGACGAATGAAGTGGTCTGGAAAAAACCGAGGGTGTGAAGGAAAAACCAGAAAATACTCCGAGGTCTGTGTAGAGAGGTCTGTGCTGAGTTCACTGTCTGTAATGACAGCGGGACATTCAAGTGTCTGTGGTGAGTTCACTGTCTGTAATAACAGCGGGACATTCAAGTGTCTGTGGAGAAATGAGGAGAGGTAATGAGAAAAATAAATGAACAACCAGAGGAAAGAAGAGAAATTACAAAATAAAGAGTGTAAGGAAAATAGAAAGTAAAGGAAATGAGGAGAAGAGATGAGGAAAGGAAACAAGGAGAGGAAACAAAGTAAAAACAACAAAGCAAAGAAAATATAGACAAGCAACGAAACAAGACACAACAAAGGCCTGAAACTGAGGTAAGAAAACAAGTTGAAACCAGGATAGGAGACTAGCAGAGGTACCAGTACAGTCAGTAATGAGCAGAGCGTGGAGGAGTTGGTCAGTCCAGTATCACTCGGGGATGGCTGGTGTTGTGTTGTGGTGTGGTGGCTGGGCCGGCTGCCTCTCCTCCACTGGTCTCCAATCTGCTCCCCTCTGTTAGTTTGTTCTCCTAACAAGCCCTCATTTGCTGCTGAGTCCCTGAGGACAGCAGCGAGCTCATGTTTGAATAATGACAGAATAAAGATGGGTAATAACCTCTCCCCCTACCAGCCGCCTGCGTTAATGCATGCGTGTGTGTCTGTGTGTGTGTCTGTGTGTGAGATTGGCAAATCATTGCACACCTTTCATGCATTCAGGGGTCGACCGTCTGAAAAAATGTCTATCGTACACGTGTGGCGTCGAGGCTTTTTGTCACATACGGACGCTCGCCTGCGACAAACTGGCGCTGCAGAAACACAGCAGATAGAGAGTTCAAATGGATTCACGCAGCATATGACAGATACTGGAAATGGATTTCAGTGCCTGTCAAAACAAACAATGCTTCTGTGCTGGAGGCTCACGGAGAGACAGCCGGAGGGGGGATTGGAGATAGATGGAGGATAGCGCTGAGCTCCCCGACACTCTGCTCCCTCGCCTTAAACTTTAGCTCTCCTCTCTGGAGATGCAGTTCACACGCAGGCCAGCACATGCATGAATATGTTTATTGATAAACAGCAGCACTTCCTTATTATCCAGCGGTTTCGTGGCGGCGCTCTGTGCAGTCAGCCGCTCACTTTTAGAGCCGCTGTAACCGGATCCACCGGTCTGTGACTAATACAGCACAGAGCACAGCAATGTGACCTCTGCAGCCTGATATCGTCTCAGCGTTTCACACCGAACCACATGCTGCTGCAGCGTGTGACCGCCAGCGCTTGGACCGTCCAGCAGGTGGCGCCGCAGTGCTGCTCAGCCTGGATGTAAAAAAATCCAAACAAAATACAGACAATGATGTTTCTGTGTGTGGAAATCAAAACACTAAATATGAGAAAGGATTAAGGCCTCTGTCCCAATGGGCTGTCGCTGTGTACGTACAAAAAACTCCAACAAACTCACGGACCACAGAAGTGCAACTTGCGAAATTTCAAGCCCGTAGACTGCCTACAAGCACATACGGATGATGTCAATCATGATCAACAAACTTTATGAATTCCCACGTTTTGGCGAGGACATAAGTGTTGTACATACAAGTGTCGTTTTTTTTTTTTTTTTTTTTGTGGTCGTGGGAAGAAAACCGTTGGTGAAAGACGCAATGTGCCTGCTTGCTAGGAGGACGCATGGCAAGTTTCCTGTGCATTTGAAGTAAATCAAAGCACAGTGCAAGTGCGGCGTCAATGTGAACCTGATGCAAGACTGTGCACATCTTCAGTGCTACCTCTACGAAGCATGCACGTCCAAAATCTCACTTCTGTTCGGAGGACATCTCATGTTGCCCTTGAGCCTGACACACAAAGCACTTGCAACTTTTTTTTACCTCTCCGACCTCCACGACTCCCACGGACCTCAACAAACACAGGGTGAGCATGATTCCTACATTTGTTGGGACTGAGGCTTACACCGGACAAATCAGTTGTACTGTTTTTGGTCATAGCCAAAAAGTGGACGTAGCTAAGGCGATGTTGGTTGTAGGTGGTATTGCATCTTTTTGCACTTTTGCATTGACGTCACTTTTGAGACGCAGTGGCTATGCCCATTATTTATTTACAGTCTGTGCTTTACATGTACATTTAAAGAGCATTTAAAAGGAAGTTTGTATCTGATAAAAGGATCAAGATTTGATACAGAATTGATTCTAAATTTAATACAAAGAAAACTGCTGACGAAAATGAGTAATATCAAGACTCATGTTTAAGTTTTATTACAGATACATCCGCTGGCGTTCAGTATTTGGCAGCTGTGAAGCTTTCCCAGAGTCTCCATAAAAATGAACCACATCCCAGTTTTTCAGAGAAACACTTAATGTAACGATGATGTTCTGTTAGTCTCCCTGAGGTCACATTGTGCATTCACTGCATTAAAATTACATGGAAAGTTCAGTTGTAACTGTATGTGGATGTGTTTTTTCTGGGTCAAAGGGTTCAGATAAATCTACCCATACTCAGATTACAGTTGACTTTATGACATCAGAATGACATGTGGAAAAAACGTATTGACTGAGTATTTCATGATGGAAATTGAATTGAAGTCATTTGGAGGCAGCATCTACTGACCATCAGTGGTATTGCACTTCTTTTGCACATATGCACTGACAGACCCGGTGGCTTTGATGATCTCTATCTATGGTCTACGAGTGTAGGATGTGTAGGCTAGCTAAACTTTCCAGTTTTGTTGTCTTTTAACAACATTACTGAAAAAGCTTATTTACAGATCTCAATGAATTTGTTTTGGAAAGAGTTTCAGATAAAGTCCTGGAAAAAAAAAATCCGTAAAATCCTTATCGTAAATGTTATGACAAGACAGTGTTGCTGTTTTACCACCACAGGGCAACAGTGTTAAGTTTATATCATGTTTGTGCTCTCTCTGTTTGGAGGTTCAATTACCGGTGAACTTGAGAGTCATGCACATTGGACAGTGTCCTCCAGTTCACTCACTCCTCCCTCATATCCAAATATGGTCACTTCTGGCTCCACTATAAGCCAACCCAGTCACATTCAAATATCAATGGGTGACGTCATGGTAACCACATCTATTTCTTACCTTGTATTCAGACCAGGGGCGTCAGAATTGTCGTGACAAGTACTTGGGCACATGTACTGGCAATTTCACCACTTGTTAGTAACAGCCAATAGGAACACTCCTCCCAGTAACCGCAGTAACTGCCACTTCCTTCATCAATGATGAACGAGATCGTAAATATTGCTGCTTTTACCTGTTGTTAAAGTCAAAACTTTTGCAACCCGCGTGATGCAACTGTCGGGTGTTCTTGTGCTAGTACATGTGAATTTGCGTCTATTCAGGCCTTCCCTTTCACTTATCATGTAATCCCATTGTGCGACAAATTTGTGCTGGATTAGCTGTGAATGCCCTGCTGTACACAGTCTATGCATCTCACACACTTTCAACAGTAAAGTTGCTCACCTCTCAAAACAACATCCCACTGGACCTATGTTGCATCAAGGTTACCCACAAGGCCATTAACAAGTGGAAGTGCAAATTCAAATAAAGTAAAAAGTTCAAAACACAGAAAAGTGGATGGCAAGGATTCAAAAAATCGAGTGAACAAAGCCTTTGTCTTTCATGTTCTTTGAACACTGACAATAAAGCTCATTCGATTCAATTTAGTTCAACTGACTGACACACGGGGAAACGAGGACTTACAGGGCCTCTGTGGATTGTGTTTGCAGGCGTTAAACCAGCGTCTGTGTTGACCCCGTTCACACCAACAGCAAATATCCAGGTTCAGGCTTTAGTTCAGGAAGTAGCTGCATCCTGATGGAAACTCAGTGGAGCTCAGCGTAAACCCGGTGGTTACTGAAAACCATTCGCAGCTCTCTGTTTGTTTGCTGGTCTGTCGCTTTCGAGGTGACCAAAGTGTGAATAAAACATAAATGGAGAGCGCTCGCTGTCAAAACCCAGTGATGGCTCACTCTGAGAGAGGAAGCTAAAAGGCGTCTAATTAGTGTGTGTGTGTATGTGTGTTAGCAGACAGTTGAATTTGTGTGTGTCTGTATTTCACCGGTGTGTATTTGTGTAAAAACGCCTCGCTGGACAAGCACCGAGCAGCAGTTTCCAGAGAGTGATGTGATGTTTTTTGCGTGTATGTTTGTACACAACTGGTGTGTTTGTGCGTTGGCCTCGGGGGCCGGAGGCCTGTGATTGATGCTGGCAGGTGTTGCTCCCCTCACGCGAACACTGACATCTCATTCCCATCCGACTCGTTCAAAGCCCGGGCTCGCCGGGGCTCCGGTGGGCCGACGCCATCACAGGCTGAATGCTAAAGCAGGACGGGCGCTATTCCCGCCCCGCTCTGCGATAAGATCACACGCTGATGTGACAGAGCGGGATCAGAGCTGACATGTCCTCACCTCGGCCGGTCGGCGTTCGGTCGCCGTGGCCGCCGCCGGAGATAAAGGGAATACAGGGAGGAGGGGACACGGAGAGGTGACAGATGATGAAGTCAGCAGGCAAATGAGAGGAAAGCAGAAACGCGGGAGGGTGAAGGAATGAAGAAGAAGAAGAAAAAACATCACAGTGCAAAAGAAAGGGTGACAAAATGTATAAGTTCTCAGTTAGAACTTGTTCTCACCCAACTCCCTCACAGAGTTCACAAAGTCACCGGGGAACATCTGCTGTGTTTTCTCACTGCAGCTCTGTGCTTTTACCGTCAGCATGGAGGAAACATTCAGGTCCTGTATGGTAAGTAAATGTGTTAAACCACATAGAGGTAAAACTCTGTTATAAGTACAGTCCTCCTCTGAAACTAGTCATCAAGTTATGGTACCAAACAACATCAGGAAAATGTAATCAAAGTATCACAATGAGTGAGTCCATGTGCATTTTGTAGTAGCTACAAAGTAATCTGAAGGTTTGAGGAATAGGAGCTGTGTTGGTTGGTTTATTATCAGTAATACAGTGTTTGAATTAATTACACAGCACTCAGAGAACACAAACCTCTGCCCAGGTGTAGTCTCTCTGTACTAATGATATAGACTGAACAGTGCTGGCCTCTTGTGGTGACATTGCAACACTGTCTTGTTTAAATATTTACCCATTATAAACGATAGAGATTTATCTGTTTGTAAACATCACAGAAAAACTATGGACACAGTGCAAAAAAAGTGCAGTGCCACTGATGGCCACTAGATGCTGGCTCCAAAAACTCTGGCTGCAAGTGACTTAAAATAAAAAAATCCTCATTTTCAGTCCTGAAATACCTGATTGACAGCTCTGCTCTCAGTGATGTACAGGTTGTTTGGAGGCTCATACACATTAGGCAGTGACCTCAGGTTCAACAGTTAGAACCGCCTCCTCACTCCTCCCATCATATCCAAATATGGTCAATTCTGGCTACGACCAACCATTTATATCTGCATAGGCAGCAGCTCCTCTTTCCCTGCCGTTAGTTAGCGGCAAAAATGTTCATTGGACTAATAAAATATTTCCTTAAGTTAAGACAGTTTCCTGTTCTTTTATTTCTTAATAACATGTAACAATCACTCTGCTGAGAATGTTCTGTATTTTAGCTTTTACTCACTAAAACAACATGAATCATTTCCCACAGTGTGCTGCTACTTTTCTCGTTACTCTCCCTTGTTTTCTTTTCCTCGGTTTCTTCCACTCTGATTTCCTCCCTCCCTTTCTACACATTGACTCACAGCAGCTCGTTTGTACGCCTGGACAAACAGTTTGATGGATGGGCCTGATGGTGTATCTACAGGAGTGCTAAGAAGGCCAAAAGCCATGTAATTGCAGTCCAATTAACAGCGACAGAATGACTAATGTCGGCTTCCTCCCATTTCCACCTCCCTCTCCTCCCCCTCCATCACCCTCTTACGCACCTTTTGATGTTTCTCATCTATTGCTCAACAGCCGGTTCCCTACCTCTGCCTGAGTTCCTCACCTTTTCTTTTTTACTCTCTCTACTCTTTTCTGTGTGAATGTGGCTCCCTTGACCTCATCTTCTACTTCACACTGATGAGAGGCACAAGGGCAACGCTGCTGAATTAGCTGCGAATGTGTCTTTTTCTGTGGGTTTCGACGTGTGCACATTCGCTGCCTCCACACCATCGGGTCTGCTGATGTTACTGTTTTCTCTTGTAATATGCAGATGCTAGTCATATGCCAGTGTTTAGAGGGTGTTTCTCAATAATGACTACACAGCAGACAGGTCAGAGAGTGGGAGTACGTGTTGATAACAAAATTAAATACTAAAAATGGTCTGCCTCGTGTAGACGGGAATCAGCATGGGATGACTGGGAGAACACCTGGACCTCAGCAACTTTATGCAACACTCATGGATACCACCTGAGTGATGGGGGATTTTTCAGACTGATGTTATAGAGGAAAATGTAGCAAATTGTTGTAGCAGCCCGTGTAGTGAATATTTTAATATTTTAAATGAAAATCAACTTTTTCTATGTGGATTTTGCTCTGGTATGACTCTGCAGAGGTACTTGGGATCAGCTACTCTGGAGTTTTTGGAGCCAGCCTCCAGTGGCCGTTGGGTGTATTGCAACTTTTTGCACTGCCGCATTGGCTTCATTTTTGAGCCTCACTTGCTTAGTTCATCTCTATATACAGTCTATGGTCAGTAGTCTTATGGTTTACCTACAACTTGCTGACGGCAGTCCTTGAGTGTCTTCCTTTTACAAAGTATCTAATAATAATAATGGTTTTCTAGACACTCAAAGCGCTTTACAGAGACCATTATTCATTCATACCCAGTCACACCAGTGGTAGTAAGCTATAATAGCCACAGCTACAGACTGACGGAGGTGTGGCTGCCAGTCTGCGCCTACAGCCCCTCCGACCACCACCAACCCATTCATTCAACATTCATACGAGGCAAAGATGGGTAAAGTGTCTTGCCCAAGGACACACCGACAGCAACTGGGAGGAGGAGGAATCGAACCACCGACCCTTCGGTTGGTAGACGGCTGCTCTACCACTGAGCCACTGCCGTCCCCCGTACTTGTACTTCCCCCCGTATTTGTACTTCATATATCCATGAGTACTTGGTGCTCTTTTTTTTTTTCAATGTGGAAGCTGCCCGGTTCAAAACTGCACCTCAAGCTACGATAACAATAACAAGCAGTGACATCCCAAGAGCGAGTGGGCAGCGCTGGCCTGAAGGTTATAGAGGCGGGTTTGTGATGGGGAGGTCACCGATTTGATCGCCAGGATGAAAAAGTGAAAGAGCAGAACCTCCCTTAGGGGGTAAAGGGCATTATATAAACACCCCCAAAGTCCTTAAGGGCCTGAACCCCCATGGGGAAGTGCTGGTCTTTTAGTTTACCCTCACAGATTTCTCCTGCTGGTCAAACTGACCTTCAGGCCACCTACTTGCTTTTGGTAAGTTGCTGTTTGGTGCCACACTGTTGATTGACATGTGATTTAGTGTCTTTACACATGTACCGTATTTTCCGGACTATAAGCCACTACCTTTTTTCGACGTTTTGAACTTAAACACTGGTGTTTTTCATGTATCGGCGGCACAAAGCTCGTTAGCTTTTTACAAGCTAGCAAGCTCCATGCCGCTGATACATTTAGCGTCGTCACATCAGACCCGGTCAGAGTGGACCACATGAAACTGTTTGAATAAATTCAATAGCAGCTTATAGACAGGTGCACTCAATAGTCCGGAAAATACGGTATATATTTCTGTAGTGTCGCTTTAGTTTAGTCCACATCTTTACAAGTAGACATCATATTGTTCACTTCCAATAACCATGATCTGCACCGTGATTACACCAACCAACCAAACTCGTTATGGCTGCTGCATGATGTACTGCACCTCCCCGTGACTGTTGTCTCGAGTCCTTTTCATTCATGGAATTTATCAGGTTGCTGCTCCACTAAGCGGTTAAAGTGATCATCCAAAATCAGATTTGTGTTGGCGAGGACCTCTCACGTCGCCCTTGTTCACCACAAGACCCACTTATACTATTCTTCTCATGAAACCCTTGCAACTTTCTTTACCTCTGCGACCTCCATCACTCCCATGGACCTCAAAAAAACACAGGTCGGGACTGTTTTAGCTGTTTTTACCCTGAGCTAACATCTTCTACAAGAGCAAAGACAATGAGTCATGCAAATCAGATAAATACAGAGGCAGTGAGTCAACTTCATCATTCAGAATTGCTGTGCCTGAATTGAATTGTGAGGTTAATAACGAATCACATCCTTTAACAATAAAACTAAAAAGTATGTACTTGTGTTCACCAGCCAACAGGTGACAAACAACCAAATCTGTTTTTACCAAAAACATTTCTACTGACATCACATTATACTGAGACTCTTGTTTCATTCATATTTGCCCACATTTCTATTTCCCAATTGATTCATCTCCTCCTCCTTCATTTATGTGCAGTTTCCAGTTTACGGTGGCTTTTAGTCTTTAATTTAGAGACATGACAAAAAATTTAAACCAACAGCTGGAGCTCCAGCAGGCCAGCTGCTGCAGCATGTGTCGGCACCAGAAATAGTAAAAAACCCCAAACATTACGTTGTTGAATTAAATTGGTGAATTTAATTTATCTTCTTCCACTATGAGATGCATAATTTAAAATGCCAGTTTAATGAATGTAGATACACATAAAAGAATTACAGTTGTATCTATAATTAAAGTGGATACCCCACGCTCTGTGTAATAAAGGAATTAGTTACAAGTTAATAACCCTTTTAGAAATCTGTACTGTCTTATTCAGAGGTTTGTCTTTCTCATGTAAACTCTGCTTTATGGGTGGCTGCAGTTTCTAAGTGATAGGCCAGCACAGCAGGAAAACAAGGAAGCAGAGGGAGGAGGGGAGGAAGATGAGTGTCAGATATCAGCATCCTCTGATCAGTCAGACTGATTAAACACAGACTGGATATAAGAGATGGATGTAGTCACGGTGACATTAACCAGAGGTTGGACATTTTGAAGCCGGGAATCAAGCATTTGAACGTCACCATGTTGTTGTTGTTAAATGGTCTAAATGTGCTGAATGTGGTTAGCTGGCATCTAGTGGCCGTCAGTGATGTTGTACTTTTTAGTACTTAGCACTTAGCTTCACTTTTGCAGTCTATGTGCAAGCACTCACTCTTTTTTTTTTTCTTCTAAAAGTAGAAAAGATACTGTGCATGTAAAGTGAGAGGTGACAGCATCATTAGCTTTTCAACTATATTAGTTTCCTGTTTCACAGCCCACGTACTGTCATCTGGAGTGTTTCCTGTAGGCTGGAATGACACCAAACACACATTAAATAAATATCAGCACACACACACACCCCCCGACACATCAAAGCATCGTGAGCTGTTTTTCTGTCTTTTCTTTTTCATCCTTGTTTTCATTAGATGTCTCATTCAGAGAATATCTCGGTCCGTGCAGGGGTGGACAAAACGAGGATGTTCCCAACACACCGGTTTAAAATATAACGCTCTTATGAAGGTTTTAAGCAAACGAGAACAAAGTTTAAAAAAAAAAAAAAATTAATAAAAAATTTAAAAGTACGGCTCTATTCTGGGCGCCGGCCTGGATCAGTAAGTAAAAGTTGTGTTTGTTTCCTGATAGACGATGTATGACTCAGGGTTGGAGCTTGTCAAGTCTTGGACGGCCTCGAACGTCTTTAGGTTGAGTCATTGAAACATTTACGACAGTTGTGTTATAAAATAGCTGCTTCTCTTATTTTTGCAACTTGGCCAAAGATGAAGAAACCTATTCAGACCTGCACCTTTCCTGTTTTCTGCCAGTTTAACGTGTCACGTCTGGTTAAACTCCCCACTCACGTTTTAAAGTGTAAGTCTGAGTTACGATTAGTCGTCATTGTCGACACATTGTTAATTCACATTCAACTTTTTCTGTAACAAATTAAAACGCATCTAACTCTGTATTCAGACCATCAAAATATTTATTAGTTGCAGTCCTATTCTGAGCGACTGTTGGCTGGTTGATCAGATAATTTCAGTATCAAATATATTTCTTTCTTACATTGATACATATCTGTGTATCATACTAAAAAATGTTGAACTAACTACATGCTGGGTTAGTTGGGGCTGTTTATACCCAACATTTTATTGTTTTTACCCAAAATTAAAATCCTGAAAATGTGAACATTTCCCAGGTTGGGAAGGCACCATTGATGCTGCCGTTTGTGGAGATACTGGACAATAACAACCACATGTGAAATGCTGAAAAAGAAACACATCTTGAGTTGGATACATCGACTGTTTAGAGAAATTAACGAAGCGACCGGGTCTCAAAAATGTGGCCAATGATTAAATGCAAAAAGGTGTAATACCCCCAATGGCCACTAGATGCTGGTTTCAAAATACTCTGACTCCAGTTGACTTTAATTCAAAAATGCTCATTTTCAATCATGAAATACTCGCTCAGTACATGTTTCTCCTCAGATCGTTATGATGTCATCAGCTAAAGTCAACTCATGTAGTTAGTGAGGAATATTTAGGGGCGTGGTTAGTTTGATGTCCAATGAGACTAGACCTGAACTCCAGTCTCACACACACTAGGCAGTGACCTCGGGTTCAAGGATCTGACCCGCCTCCTCACTTCTCCCTTCATATACAAATATGGTCACCTCTGGCGCCAAACTACCAGCATGGCGATGTTCAAACTCCAATCTCCAACCAGTGGATGATGACACACTTCCTTTATCCATTTCTATATACAGCCTCTGACCTTGACAGAGGTTTGTCTCTCTAGTTACTCCAGACTACGGTCACTTCTGGTTCCAAAACACCAACATGGTGATGTTCAAATGCCAAACCCCTGGCTTGTATCACATTAGGTTAGTTTATCCTATATAAAGTCCGTGGCTCCACACGTCCGTAACAAAGGCTAATGCAGCTAGCAGTAGCTTGTTGTTCAAGCAGATAATAGAAGGGTATCAGAGGATTCACTATGAGAAGTAATGGCAGACAGACCTTTGTCATTAATCCAGACTTCAACAGCAAAATAAGTTTTAAAATTTCACCAGATGACAAAACACTTGCTGCACTCTGAAGGGAAAATCAATATAAAAATCTTTATCAAAAACATTTCATCAGGTGATTGTATAATATCCCATGTGTCAGAAAAGAGTTGATATCATCATGAAAAACATTTTATTATTCAGACAAAAAGTGGAATAATTGTCCATTTGAAATGTGTATATTTTAGTTTTCATAACTCAGTGAATGCTCCGCACTTTCTTATTTTATTTTAGACATTTTCAATCTTTGACAGAACAAGTGAGAGCATTTAAATCAAGACACTTTTTGACTTTTGCAATATGCAAACAAGAACACTTGAATATAACTGTATGAATACAGTTATTCATTCGTGGGTGGAATGTCAGGGCTTCATATTTTTTGTCTTTTATGCAAATAAATCGAGTTTAGATAAAAGACCTACACAGCAAGAGGCCATATTGAACCTGATGACCTGGATCTAGACTTTATTTAGGTCTCAGTTCTGTTTAGCTCTTTTATGGTGGTTCATTTTCCTCTCTGTTAATAGACCATACATATACTGTATATATAATACCAGAAAAGCACCTTATTAAGAGCAGTTATTATTGAAAGCGAGAACCCTCCACCCTGACCAGTGACATATTAACATCTAATATTAATTAAAACGTGAGACGAATTTGTTTTCACATTCCAGTGTATTGAGTGCTGCCCGTCACCCTCAGTGACACTCGTTAAACGTTTTAGGAGAAACTCGCTGCTCTCTGGCCTCTCTCCGCAGCAGGGTCAGAGGTCACCACCAGCTACACATCAGTCCTGACAGGACTTCAGTTTCCTTGCTCGAAGGCACATAGCGGTTTCTTTTACGGTCAAATTAGTTTGAACCTGAGACATCCAATTAAGTGATGATCTTTTTTAGTTTGTATGCTCATGACACAATGAACCCACCCACCTCATAACAAGACTAACAAGGTAAAGTCACCAAGTCTTTGATGAAGTCTGTGATGCTGGACTCTGCTGAACCACTGAGAGGACACAGCCTACATCTACAGTAAAGCCATGATTGTACTTGACCAGTGGTGAAAACTGAGCCTCCTGTCACTCTGAGACGAGTCACAAATCAATTAGCATCCATAGGCTAACATCTACCGTCAATTGGCTAGCAAAATGCCTCCATAGGCAAGCAACCCTCAAGCATGGGCTAGTGGCGAGCACCCCTAGGCTAACAGCTAGCACCCCTAGGTCAGCAACAAGCATCTCTAGGATAGCGACTAGCTTAACTAAGCTAGCACCCCTACACTAACAACCCTAGGTTAGTGACTAGCATCCTTAATCTAGCCACAAGCATCCATAAAATATTGACTAGCATCCATTATTAAGCTAGCGACTAACATCTCTAGGCTTGCAAAGAGCATCCATGGAGTAGTGACTAGTATGAGTATGTTAGCAGCTAGCATCACACATCCCTGGGCTAGTGCATATCATCTGTAGGCTAGCAAAAAGCATAATTTGATTGATAATTTTATCAAATTAACTGTACATCTGCAGGTAATTGAAGACGTACTGGAAGAGGTGTTGGTTGGTGCACTTAACAAGCTGTGTCTTGATTTTTAAAACAAAAATCGGAAAAGGGAAAAAATATTTGTGAAAGGACAGAAATTGAATTCTGTCTAAGGCTCAATCTCAATTCTCCCCCTTGGCCCTTCGCCTTCGCCCTTCCCCTCGGTTTTGCGCGTGCACGAGAGACGAGGGCTGTCCCAATCATCATCAATAGCGAGGGGAAGGGGGAAGGCGAAGGGGGAACATGACCCTTCAAAAGGAGCGTATTCACAGCGCCCCTTGGAGCAAAGGGGGAGGCGTGGTTTTTAACAAAACAACAAGGAAGCATGGCACCGAAAAAAGTCCCCCACAAATGTAAATACTCTGCAAACAAGAATGTATCCAAAAAATAAAACCTGTTCTGTACTATGATTAGAAATAGCCTACATTTACCGACGATGGCGGCTTTTTCGCTGTCCGACATATAGCTATCGCTAATCGTAACTCTTTACGGCTCCGCACAATTCTTCGCCTTGACGAAGAAAGGCGAACGAATAACGTCAAACAAAAGACAGCAGCAAGTTGCACTTCTGAAGGCATGACGACCTGCTAACTACAGAAATGAGCAGAAAGGAGTCCTTAGCAACGGACGCTACAAGATGACGTCATATTTATGAGAC
>OOFC01041786.1:0-16038 GCA_900323345.1 Pseudochromis fuscus | reverse complement strand
AGTTGCATCGGTTTTTACTTCTGGTTCATTACTGTCATTGTAATCAAATCTTTTAACAATCTAATTCTCATTGAGTCATGTGATCCACTAGATGGCAGCAGACCACTACAAGTACAGACTGAGTGCAGAGGAGTGGACACAGGACAGGAGGGATGGACATGGAGAGGTCAGCTGTGTGGTTGTTATCAGTTAGTAACAAGTGGTTCAAGCAGCTTCTCTCTCTGTACATTTACCTCCACTGATCAGGATCATGTTGTCCAGCAGCTGCTCTGCACTGTGCCTGCTACATGCTCCTCTCTGAAATATTACTTCCATGCATCACTGAAATTGAAGCATGTTGATGTTTAGCTTGGTCCAGATCTACAGATGTTTCTGTGTGAGGTTGAAGTTGCTGATGGAGCCAGAGAACTGGATTCAGTGGAGATGATGAACCCTCCAGAATACATGAATATTCTGAATTTGTTGTTTTATTGAAGAGAAACTTCCTCACATGTTAGATTTAATGTTTGTCTGTGGCTCCTGGAGACACTGATTATTTTGGAGGTGAACTGTAGTTTTGAAACAAACAGTTTGATGATAAATATTTAATAGTTATGTTCTTTATTCAGACTGGAGTGAAAAAAGTATTTAAAAAATGAAGATAATAATTTGCATGGACATGTTTCAACAGAAAGAAAGAAAAATAGTTATATTGCCAAAGTATTAGAATTAAAATGAGGCTGGTTTGATCTCCCAGCCATGTGACCAGGCAGTTTATGACCTTCAGGAAGCTGGGACACCTCCTGTGTTTACAGCACAGCGCCCCCCAGTGTCTGGAAGCTGCTCCCTCAAACACTGGTTTGGTGATTTGTGGGGACGTCGTAACGTCTCTATATCAGACATTTCACTGTTAAATAAGGACATTTTGAAAAGACCACCACAATTCAAATAACTATTTTAAATCAAAGTATTATACATGTTATATTAGAAGCAGGCTCCATAAACACTAGCATGATATCACTATAGGCCTGACAGTGATAATGATAACCACAGGAATGGATATAAAAAGAACTCTTACTATTAAAATAACAGTAAACACACAAAAATTAATTGACAAACCAAAATATGTCTCCAATATTTTAATGCAAGATAATTAAATGATGCAATATATTTACAAAGACCATGGAAATGCTGTAAAACACATTAACCCTTAACACCCTGAATTGATTTGATGCAACCCACAGTCCACAGTCCACTTAGCCACTTACAGTAATAAACCAAGACGACACAAACTGGATCAAGCCTGTTACACAATCAAAACCAAAAGTTAAAAATTTGTGCAAGAGCTTTCACTGTGCTCGCGCACAGAGTTTCTCTGCACAGGCGGACAATATTGTGACCTGAGAGGAGAAAAAATGTACCTTGAGCTCAACCAACAACAAAAGTTGTGTGTTCTCTCAGATTTATATAAGCAGCAGCCAAATAGCCTCGGTTATATAACCAGCAGCTGAATAGCCTCTCAGATTTATTTAACCACTGGTTATATAAAGTAAACAACTTCATTGTTAGCAGACGGTCTGGGTAATTAAACATGATGATTATCTCTTTGGGTTTTGTAGAAGTTAATTTATTTCATTCTTTTTGTGTCTGTATAACAGGCAGAGATACAAAATGCTGCCTTGTTAAGAAGCCCCTTGCAGAATGAAGCAGAGCTATCTTCTCAAAACTGTACGTATGTTGTAGGTATGAGAAGGCTAAGGTAAAATCACCAATTGTAAACTGTAACTAACAATTAAAGAGGCAGTGGCTCAGTAGGTTGGGACTTAGGTTGGGAACTGGAGGGTCACTGGTTCAAGTCCCAGCCTGGACAAAAGATGGAGTGTGGACTGGTGGCTGGAGAGGGACCAGTCCACCTCCAAGGCACTGCCTAGGTGCCCTTGAGCAAAGCCCCCCCCAACTGCTCCAGATCGGCAGCACCCTCACCCTATCCCCTCTCTATGCATGTTATGGGTCCCCTATGTGTGTGGATTGTTTAGAGGGGGCCCTGTGTTTGTAGGGTGGAAATGCCATTTTGTTGTGTGTGTGTTTGTACTGTGTACTGCATGCTACAATGACAAAATAAAGCTTGCTTTATTAGGTAGTTCTTCTTCTTCTTCGATATAAGAAGTCGAAGATGAACATTGTGAACTTTAATTGACAACGTGTAAAATGAGGGGAGTTAAAGGAAACATTAAAGGCAGTAGTAGTAAGTATGCAGGCTCTACTATAAGTGAACAGTATTGACAATATGTACTCTTACTGTGTACCCTGGGGACAGTTCAAGGGAGGGACAGCTGACCTGGCAGTGTGTCATTCCCATAAGCTACATACAATATATGTAGCCATTTAAAACAAGAAAACATGACACCAACATAGCTGGTGGACAAACAATATGTTTAAAAGGCATCTTCACAGGCTAAATTATTTTCAAATGATTGCCCTGTCACAATCTAATGTTTCAGTTAACGGCACCTTTAAATATAATCATATCATAGTTCTAGTATCTTCTGTGTTTTCCTTCGTATATTTAGTTCCAAAGAGTTTTTCAACAGTTTTGAATTGTTTTCACAGATGACTAACTTGTAATAACTCTTCAACTATAATTCAGGGAGTTCTTGAATTGTAATGTACATTGTTAAGATTATTTAGAATTAATTTATTATATAACAGCTTCCTAAATGCCCTCATGTTTTCTTTCAACTCATCAGGGCTTTCCCCAGCCTATTCAAATCTGGAAAAGGTGATCCCCCCCTCTCTCAAAAGATGGAGTGTCAAGTCAACCCTTATCCAGTTTTTTCTACTGGATAAATGCACAGAGCAAGGCAGAAGGTTGCACAGGGCTTTACCTTTCTGTTACGGTGGCCAGAGTAGCGGTCCCACACTCCAGGCTGTGGTTTTTTTGCTGCTGCTGTTGCACCTCCTCCCCTCCTCCTTTGCTCTCCTCCACAGGGTGTCGTTCAGTTGGAGCAATCAGGCGGAGGATAAAAAAGAGGAGGGAGGCTGCTGGCTCTCTCACTCTGGGGCAGCAGCAGCAGGGGAACGTTTGCTTTCTGGTTCCCTTTTTTTTTTTAACTAATTTGGTACTTACTCTTCAGGATGACATGGTTTTTCTTGGTATGTTTGTTATTTTAGTTCTAGTTCAGTTTGGTGAGTTTTCTTTTCCTAGTTAGTTTATTTATTAGGTAGTTTAGTTAGAGGTGGTGACTGGTCCACGGGCCAATTGCATGGCTCACTCCGTCCACCACCCCTCTTTTGTTCCTTTTGGCTGGGGTCTCCTTCTCTTTTTGGTTCATTACTTTTGGTGAATGTTTTCCTGATTGGACCCTTATCAGTAAACACTTGTTTTCCCGTGAGACTTTGTGTGGCGTCCTTTTCATATGTTGTGCCCTCATCAAGCAAATGTTCCTTATGGAGCCAAATCAATGACTAATGTAGTCGTACTCATAAATTATAGATTTGTGTGTATTAGTCAATGGTCGTGCGTAATATGAAGGAGTTGTACCCAAAAGTGTGCTTTTGTCCGTGAGAATAGGATTCAAAAAAATACAACCTCAACCAATTACGAATCCAAAGTGAAATTTTACGAATACGAAGTGAAATTTTACGACTGTGGCAAATTACGAGTTCCTAATTACCACTACGAATTGTGTGCTGCCAAAACAGTGACATCTGGTGACGTCACGGCTCACAGCCATAATGCATCGAGCAGAAGATACTGCGATTCCACAAACTGCGCATGTTTGCTTTAAGCATTTGATTTCTAAGCGGAAAAATGGCAGACAAAGAGAACGGGAACACGCAACAGAATCAGGTAAAACTTTTTTTTGTAGCTCACATTGTGAGATATATTTGTCTTACTACATTAGTTTAGGTTAACAAAACAAAGTGCATGTTCATCTTTTATCGGCGAGAGTAACAGCCTGTAAAGTGTTGTGACGTTTTTGTTCAGTCCGTTGAGGATTAGTGACTTTCATCACAGCTAAACTAATGCTAATGCTGATTGTATCATGATGCCAGTGTACCTATCAACATTTATAACAATCATATGGCTTTTAAATGTGTATATTTGTTTTATAATATATTAAAGAGATTTCAAACACCTGCGGACGCATTCAAGAGTCACCAATTAACATGGACATATGTTGATCTGAAAACCCGTGTTGCAGGTGCTTCTTTGCTCCTGGGTTGCTTTGGCAGTATGTTTTGGATCATTGTCCATCTGTACTGTGAAGCGCCATCCAATCAGCTTTGCTGCATTTGGGTTAATCTGAGCAGAAAGTATATTCCTATACACTTCAGAATTCATCTGGCTGCTTCTGTCTTTTGTCACATCATCAATAAACACAAGTGACCCAGTGCCATTGAAAGCCATGCATGCCCATGCCATCACACTGCCTCCACCATGTTTTACAGAAAATGTGGTGCGCTTTGGATCATGAGCTGCTCCAATTCTTCCCCAAACTTTCTATTTCCCATCATTCTGGTACAGGTTGATCTTAGTCTCATCTATCCAAAGAATGTTGTTCCAGAACTGGGCTGGCTTCTTTAGGTGTTTTTTGGCAAAGTCAATTCTGGCCTTTCTATTTTTGAGCCCGATTAATGGTTTGCACCTTGTGTTGAATCTTTTGTATTTACTCTCATGAAGTCTTCTCTTTATGGTAGACTTAGATACTGATACACCTACTTCCTGGAGAGTGTTCTTCACTCAGTGTTGGTTAAAGTACTCAAAAACCATACTCAAGTAAAAGTACAGATACTTCACAAGAAAATTACTTTGGGAAAAGTCAAAGTCACAAATTAAAATCTTACTTGAGTAAAAGTCTTAAAGTAGCTGGTAATTTCTGTACTTAAGTATCAAAAGTATTTTTCTTGGATTAAGTATACTTCAAAGTATTAAAAGTAAAAGTAAATCCTATAAATAAAAACGAAAGTGATACATTTTCAGAAATTTTGACTTTATTGTGACTTTGCTTTTTGCAGTATTTTGAAGATGCCTGCATTGTGAAGGAACAAAATGATTAATACAAAAATAAGTATTCCCTTCTTCCACATTTATGTAAATGTAGCAACGTTACCCAACACCTCTTGTTAGGACAACACACATTATTATAAGCCCTTGTGCTCTGTCTTAGGTGATGGCACAACACCGAGCACACGTTTATTAACTTATAATGGCTCATTCACACTGGGACTTACTCGCTTCGCTTTGCTTCGGATCGCTTGGGACTGTCCCCCCTCGGTAGCATTCACATTGCTGAGGATAGTCCCTCGTCAGTGTGCCTGGCCGTCATTCGTGACATCATCTTTTATGCGACACACAGATGTGGAAAGAAGCGATTGACGAACAACTTTTTAACTTTTTTAATTTCTCCCTGCACTGCTGCAAAGTCCTGCAGTAGCCACATGCAGCCATCTGGTCTGAGAGTTGCTTGTAAATCCTTTCATTTCTGACCGCGCCGTCCAGCTCCCGCTGAATTATCTCATCTGCGACTAATGTCAAAAAGGTTTGCACCTCGTCCTGAGTCCACGGGGCAGGATTTCTAGTAGCTGATGCCATTTCTCTTCTTGTTGTTATTTTAAACATGTCTGCATGGATCGGCGAAGATTTAAAAATGGTGTGCTTGCGAGGACAGATTACCTGCAGCGCAGTGATGACGCAACGCCACAGTGACGATTCCGACCAATAAGATTTTAGTACCTGCTCCGACCAGACCAGGTACTTTTTTTGGAACCGCCGGAGAAGAGGTATGAAAAGTTGTACCAGGTACCAAGGTCCAGGGACTTTTTTTCCAGTGTGAATGCGCCAAAACCGACACGAAGCGAAGCGATCAGGTCCCAGTGTGAATGCGCCATAATGTTAGTTAGCCCAGACCTCACCATACCATGCCAAGCTAGCTTTAACAACAGTGCTGATGATAGTCTATGCTTATGTTAACTAACGTAACGTTAACACTGCGACTTCACTGCCATGTAGCTACTCGTAATTTACCTCGATGTGTTTGTTGAGGTTGGATGGGGAGTTGTTGAAGGACAGTATCTCGCTGTTTTTGGGCAGGTACAAGCAGCACTGCATCCGGTATGAGGAACCTTTCACGCCACTGTACAAAACAGTTCTTTCAAGTATGGCCATGGGTGTCGTTTGTCGCTGACGGAGTGGTAGCAGCAGCACACATTATGAAGCATTTCCAAATCCATCACATTTTTTATTCTCTGTGTATAGCATAAATAGCCTAAAATAAAGACAACCAAATGACACACTGTTATTTCAAAAGGAGTGTTTTTATTTGCTAAATACAAATCTTACACCATCTCTGCAGCACTTTAAAACTTCTCAATAACGAAACACAACACTTGTAATAATGATAAAAAATGAAAAAAGATAAACATCTGTAAACTGTGTACGATGTCCTCAAATAAGTGTTTGTGTGCATGAGTGCATCAGCCTGTCTGGTGGAACACCTTGAAACAGTTCCTGTCCCGGACAACACAGAAAAACAGCACAGTTTTCACACATTATCTGAGTGTCTCTTTTGCACACTATGCACTGCCACTGGTTCGGTTTCCCTGAGGGCTTCAGGTCGTCAAAAAAGTGGTGCCTCTTCAACAAGTTCTCCAATGAGCTCCTCTCTGAACATTTTCTGCGTCATAAGAGTCTGCTCTTTGCCACTGCTCAGCTGCTTGTAGAGGATGTACGAGTTCGCTATGGCAATGTCTAGAAAATGATTTAAAAAAAAAAAAAAAAAGATTTGTACCAGCGCATTGTCTTGCTGAGGACAGAGTAGTATTGGATGAGGGCATTAGAAAGATCAACACCACGCATATGATGATTATAATCCTTGATAGGATCAGGGATTGGAACAGACTTTGTTGTCCAACGACCAGCATCCTTCACTTTCCGATCCACTGTTTGTCCACTGTAGGCTTTGTGAATATTGCTGCACTCAGTGACTGCCCTTGTCTCTTTCCATTTCACAAAGAGCTGACCATCTTTCCTCAGCCATCTCACATCTCCTCTCTCTGCATTCTTTGGCAGGTCATTTTCTTTTGTTTTGGGGAACCCAATTCTTACATGACGAATGGTCCCACAGGCCCCGGTGTTCTTCTTGGCCAAATCGTTATACAGGAGAGGGCTTGTATAAAAGTTGTCTGTGTGCAGATGATATCCTTTGCCCAGCAAAGGAAAGTCCATCAGTGTCATGACTTAACTGTAACTCAGGCCCTTTTCTGGATTGTAAGCATCTTTCCCCTGATACACAAAAAAGCTCCATGTGTAACCTGTAGTGGCCTCAGCAAGGACAAACAGTTTATAACCAAATTTGGAGATCTTATCCTTCATATACTGCCTAAATGACTTCCTTGCTCTGCTAGCAACCATCCTTTCATCTATGCTGATGTTTCTGTCAGGATGGTAGTGAGCCTTGCAAGCAGTGACCATATCATAAAGTGGCCTAATCTTGAACAAACTGTCAAATGCAGCAGTGCCTCTTTTCTTTTCATTCTCCTTGTCTTCATCAACGTCAGACATGTGGAGACACCAGAAAATGGTCTCAAACCTCTCTTGTCATATGGCAGCGTGGAAAACGGAAGTTGTAGGGGTAAGAGGTCCTCTCCACAAGTCTCGCCTCTCATATATGCCTATCAATCCATTGAAAATCACCACTGCCAAAAAAATGTAGAAGTCCCTTGAGGTCAGCGGAATCCATTTGAACTTTTTTCCTGATGTTACTCATTTCTCCACTTGCTTGTTAGTGTTTGTGATGAGAGTGGTGAAGATGGATGCAGAGAAAAACTGTTTAAACAAGCCGAAGAGGGTCCAGGATGTTAGGGAGTCAATCTGAGGTCCTGGCTGCCGTTTTGGCTCAATTCAATTGAGCAGGCTCCTCATCCGGCTCCTCTCACAAATACCACCTCTCACTGAAAAAAAACACAGAGATACAAATAGACCATTTAGAATACAGCTTTATCATTCATGTTTCATTTGTAACTGCTTACAGGCACATGTCACACTTCAGCCTTCCTTGAGGGGGGGGGGTTGACATCATCGCACATGGATGAGGAGTACGCTGTCTGCTGCTCCTTCGCACACCCACAGCTGAGCACTCTGCCTGCAAAGGTGTCACTGTCTCAGCTCCTCTGCTGAAAGCGAATCAAATTCATGATATCAGTAATATGAAGTTATTTATCATCTTTACACATTGTCACACAAAAGCAACACACGGAGCAAAACACGATGCACCTGACCGGCTGGTTTCAAAATGGCTATTGTTTTGTAAACATCTATTACAGCACTGAAACATGTTGACATGATGATAAAACTTTACCAAAACACATGAAACAAATATGTTTGTTTTTATATCCATATAAATATGTATATACATACATATACACACATATGTACATGTATATATACGTATGAGTCCATTTTGTCTCTATTTTAGTCCATTTATGCTGTACACAAAGGATAAAACAATGTTGTGGGTTTTGGAAATGCTTCATAATGTGTAATAGTTCCTGTCTAAGGGAACTAAAAAGCATTTTATAGACAGATCCCATGTTTTCAGGTGAAAAACCCATTTGGCACAACTCTGTGCCAAACTGTGCCAGATGTGACTTTTCTGACTACAATGGCTGTAACATTGTTATACATCAGTTTTATGACACCAAATTTGGAGGAACTGCAGGTCACTAGTTGTAGAATAGATCCAGTACATCGTTTGCCTCCTGATATTTGATTTAGTGATGTTTACTCCTCTAAAATTAAACATGTTTTGGTAGACGGAGACAATATTTTGTCATTTCTGCTGTGTTCCAGCTGATACAACTCTAGCCTGATGAAAGGTACAACAAAACTTTAACTTCATCTAGATCAGGGGTGCCCAATCCTGGTCCTCGAGGGCCGCTATCCTGCATGTTTTAGATGTGTCCCTTTTCCATCACACCTGATTCAAATAATCAGCTCATCATCAACCTCTGCAGTAGTCTGTTAATGACCCTGGTCATTAGAATCAGGTGTGTTGGAAGAGGGACACATCTAAAACATGCAGGATAGCAGCACCCCTGATCTAGATTCTACATTTTGTTACCTTTCCATAGACACCAAGATTATGCATCTAGGCCTCACAGTTGTTGAGCAGTTACTGATATCATTTGGGCATGTCATTTCAGGCAGAAATTGTCAAAAAGTAGCCTCGGGTGGAAGTGGTTAAGTCTTGATTAGATTACTAGCTTCAAAGTCATTACTAGCCATTTTCAGGATACTAGATAGGCCTTAAAACTTCCTAGTTTAGTCACTTTAAACCCAAATGTATCTCTAAATGTTGGATTAATTAGCTCAACTTAGAGGCTACTTAGCAACCTATAGGTAGGTGCAATACTAATACTAATCACAGTTAGCTTGTCATAAACAGCCTTTCAAGATACACAAAATTTACATTCACTCCCAAGACCTGAGAGAACACCACCTTAAACTTATGAAGTTACACTGATGATACTATGTTAACACCTTTAACTCACTTAATATTTCAAAACAGCAGAAAGTAACAGTGAAATAAAAAAAACTTAACCTTAGAGATGCATATTTAACATCAAAACACTTTGCACTTTTGGCACCCTTTAAGTTGCTTAGCAATGAAACTCATGATGAAATCTGTTAACATTAAAACATGTACGGAACACTTCACCTTTTTGGCACTTATAGAATCCCTTTAAACAGTTGCTGAGCCCCCTTCTTGACATTTAACTTATTTAAAATGATCTTTTCCTACAGGCATTTATTCTTTTTCCAACATGCCGTGAGAACTAAACAAAATACAGAAATCATAATCACAAACCACACAGTATTCTCATTGAGAACAGACATAAAAGGACATAACATAAAACAGCTTTTAAACCAAAGAATAACAAACGTATTTTAATTGCACAAACTCCATACTCATTAATTACCTCCGCCGAGGAGGTTATGTTTTTGCCGGCGTTTATCTGTCTGTCTGTGTTCAAGATAACTCAAAAACTTACGGACGGATTTTGATGACATTTTCAGGATATGTTGAAAGTGGGAAAAGGAAGAATTGATTTCATTTAGGGGGTGATCCGCAACACCGTCTGGATCCAGGAATTTTTTGAAGGATTCTCCTCGCAAAGTCTCTCCTCGACGGCGTCCATCCTGATATGCTAGCACAAGCGCAGTGCAGTTGCCCCCAGGCGACGCACTCACATTTTTGGAGCTGCACGCGGACGCCTCCGCGCCTGTCCGCTCGAGCGCTTCCTGACGTGTTCCATGACATTTACGTGACGCGGACCCTCGTGCACCAACGCGGAAAGTATCAATTGGCCATAACAGTGCTTGGCGGAGGTCTGCGCTCTCAGAGTGCTTTTCTAGTTATTAATAGCATCGACAATTAACAAAAATAACACGGCAACGAATAAAACACGCATACCTCATTGGCCGCATTAACCCAAGGGGAGAAAACAAATCTTTGGGTCTTCCAGGTCTTCGTGGCGATTAGTGTCTGTAGCTCAGAATCCTCCTTCTCTAGACAGGTGCCTTCTACAGCATGTGCCACCGAAAACAATGGCCTGCCCCTCCCTGAGGCTCCCTAACATTAGTTCCGTTATGAGGGACTCTTAATTATTCATGCCAAACAGAAACATAAGATTTTTAGAAATATTAAGATTTTCAACCTCAACTTATATTGGTTTTAAAGCCAATTATTAAATGAATTTCAAATAAGTCTGCCTAACTTATTAATTAAATCAACTAACTCGGATGGTAGCTACAGCACTCTTTTTTTCTCAGAATGTACTAAACTGTTGATTTTGCCACACACATATATCAGATATCTCTCTGATAGATTTCTTCTTTTTTTCAGCCCCAGGAGGGTCTGTCCATTTAGAGCTCCTTTAACCACATGTGTGTTCACAGCAACAGCTTCCAAATGCAAATGCCACACCTGGAATCTACTCCAGACCTGTTATCTGCTTAATTGATGACAGGTTAATGAGGGCAGAGCCCATGCACCCTTCTGGGTCAATTGTCCAATTACTTTTGGTCCCTTGAAAAAGAGGCATCTATGTATTAAAGCACTGTAATTCCTAAACCCTTGCTCCAATTTGGATGTGAATACTCTCAAATTACAGCTGACAGTCTGCACTTCAAACCTATATTGATTATAAAATTGTATCCTGAATATGTTTTTATAAACAGCTAAAATAACAAAACTTGTATCAGTGTCCAAATATTTTTGGGCCTACCAGCTCATCATCAAGCTCTGCAGAAGCCTGCTAACGATCCTGACCATTTGAATCAGGTGTGTTAGAGGAGGGACACATCCAAAACATGCAGGATACCGGCCCTCCAGGACCAGGATTACCCATCCCTGCTATAGGGCCTATGACCTCATTCATTTTCTGTTGCAAGGTTGAGATGGCTGAACCGGAAGCTCTGTTCAACCTCCTTGACAAAATAAAGGCATGCGAGTACAGTAGTCCTGTAAACCATGGGAGGAAGTAAGAAATTGCAAAGTGTGGGCATTTTCTAAATATTTTTTTTTACTTGCTTTTGGTACGTTTTAGTCATGCATTCTCCATCTTTTACATTCACAGTTTTTATTGTGTGCAGTTACTCTTTTCATTTGTTATTAATGATTTGTTTGCTGCTAGCTTCTTGCCCTTTCAATCTTGTAGGGCCATTATCTTGCATTCATCTGTCCGCATCCTACCAATGCTGCAGCAGATATGTTCAGGCATGAAACTTTATAGCTTGAATGAGATGATTGTTCAGCAACCTCACAACTTCTGGCAGCTGTTTGTTCTTGGCCTTTTTGAAAAGTATGCCATAATTTTCTTTATGAACCTCAAACATCTGTTAAAGTCATGCAATCTTCAGCATTATCCATTGCATTTTTCCTCACTCTTAGCCGGATGCTGAATTCCTGATGGGATCCATGTCCCCAGTCTTCAGTGAAATGGCTTCTAGATGCCAGAGGAAATTGAAGAACTTTTGAACTTCTTGCAAGATTTTATTCAAATTTTTCAAACTGATTTGTGTCCTTGAATCTTGTGTAAAGTCAGAGTCTGACTGACACAAATTAAATTTGTCTGTGTTCTCCCCTCATTGACGACTCCTATCATCGCCTCGTGGTTCATGACTCTCTCTTTGAAGATGTAACTTTGAATGCAACGGTAACATGAAGCAGGGATGTGTTGCTTAGGTGAACATAGTCATTTCTGTGTTCTGATTTTTAATTTCCAACTTGTTTCAGTGGGAGAAGAGCGGGAGATCACATGGGGATCTTCAGGGGGAACATGAGAGAGAGATGGAGATGAGATGAAGGAGAAAGACAAGATCACTGTCCGATACTTCCTTCAATGGCTTACTGGACAAGGACATGTTCCCATCACGTCAATAGAGAGAGAGAGAGATTTGAATTGATTTTAACCGTGATTGTGGAGTGTGCTATGATATACACACTGTATGCTTTCAAGTAGTCAGTGCATGCTCCAACTCTATAACTTTTCCAACACAGCACCTCAGCTAATATCATGAGTTCATGAGCATCATGAGACAGGCTCTTTATAACAGTAGGGAGTTTGAATGTTCATAGATGTGCTTTCTGCCAAATCAGTCTTTACTGTCCTTAAGTTGACAAGGTTTTCAATAAAGCAGCTCTACTTTTGAGAGCATGTTCACATTTATACAGTTCATGTCTCTGTTCAAGATGAGAAGACTATGTTACAGTAAACATTGTGAGAGCTTTTCATCTAAAAGCTTATGCTTAAATGCTTTAAGGTTTTTTTCTTGAAAAAAATACAGCAAGCCTTTTATTTGCATTTCTTTTCAACAAAAATCTTTCACCATTTCATAGTTTCCGTGCAAATTGGTTTGAATAATAAAGGCATGTAAAGATTTGGGCTAGTTTAATACAATTCCTTCTTCTATGAATTCACCTTGAAGGCACTCCATGTCTTTGGGTTGCCTCGTGGAAGAAGACAAATGCGGGTGATGCAGTTGTTGGTCGATGTGGCGACGTATGTGATCTGCAGAAAAGAAGTAAACATTCAAAACATAGCAGTTTCACACAATAGCTGTAGGTAAAGTTCTATTACAGCATCTGTTGGGAGACAAGTGTCTATCAGCAGACATTTGGCTGGGGAGCAGGGTGCTGGCTGGATTACCCGTTGTTTGTGCCAACACACATTTTTGCCAGTGAGGTCTCCAGGCGCTGTGGGGACAGCTTTGTCCAGGGCATCTCAATGCTGAAGTTGTTCTCTCTACTCTCTATGGCTTTTCTCTTGTGTACCTCTTAAAATGCTTCTTCCAGTGCTGCAGGTTGCTGAGTCACGTGTGAAAGTCTGTGAGATGAATGGGAGGGGGTTACCTTAAATGTAGTGAGAATGTGCCTAGTCACTTTCTAGTCTCTGCACTATACTCATGCCCTGCTTGCATTCTTCCCTCACTTGTGTCCTCTGGCAGCCTTCTATATATACTATCTGGGCGTCCACAACTCTGGTGTTCAATGCTGTTTGCTTACTGTGTCTGTTTGTCTTTTTTATGTTTGTTTTGTTTTTTGTGTTGTTTATTTATCTATTTTTTTCCTCTCTGTGTTAGATTCCTTGTTAGGGTTTTATTGTTTTATTAATTAATTAATTGATTGATTAATTTTGTTTTGTTTCAGATATGGTGAATTGGTGAATTGGTTTGGTTGCATAACTCAACTTCTTACACTCTTTTACTCCAAGAATAGCACTGCCTGCCTGTTCACTCCCTTGTTGGTCTTGCCGTCTCCTGTCATCTATCCGTTTCCCCCTCCATTCACTGTGGTGCAGGACTGCCCCCTCTGGCTTATAATGGTCAGGCACATGCACTTAATATTAAAATATTTGGCTGCTAGACTAAAATTTGCATCAATCTCAAAAAAGTTGACCTCTCTTCTGTGGTGTCAAACGATGAGAATAAATGCAAACAAAAAAAAAAATCAAATGTGGTGAGTACGGTCTGGTTGGAGAAAAAAACACTTTAGTTGCTGGCTAGCAATTCACAGATGATATGGGCTGTGTATCCGTCTCTTTTTGAAAGTGTTAAAATGTTGCGGGTACAAGTATCTGCTCTCCGATGTGGTTGGGATTCCTGATGGGGAACCCTCTTTTTTTCATGGGGGGGTGTGATGACCCCCCCACCCGGACACTAGGTGTTCCTCTGTTCTCTTTTCCCTATTGTGTACAGGTGCTGTGTGGAGGCCTCGCCTGATGAGCTGCACCTGGGCCTGGTGTGCTCCTCCCTCTTCTTGAGCTGCTCTGCGACTCAGTGATGGGGGTTGCCGTTACGAGAGGGGACATGTGTTTTCCAGGTCATTGTTTTCTGTGTTGTACTGTGGTTTTGGGCTGTGAATAAATGTGCAACCATCTTTACTCACCACCCTGCTGTTTCCGGGTGTTTTTGGCATGCCAGGAGCAGGGTCGTGACAGTCCAAATGCACAAGCAACAGGGGCCCCCACACACCATATGTTCTTCTCACAACATATCCCAGACTGGTCAATCTGGAGAGGATACCAATTGAATCCACTTGATGCATTGAGGCAGCCATTCTTGACCATCGCACATGGATGCCTACAGATAGCAACCCTCCTCTGACCATACAGTAGCCAAGAGTGGGCATGTCATTCTTAATGGTTGTTACCACATTATCCAACTCCTCATCACTGATTGAGCTTTAAAGTTCCGAAACAGATAGACAAAACTCCCTCATCCTCCTAAAGATTGGGCTGATGGAAATCCCAAGCAGTTTGCAATGCAGGGCACTGAGAGGTTTGTCTCCAGCATCTCAGCCAACTGCTGTCTCTAAACTTCAAACCTAGGATGTCCTCTCAGACCAGTAACTGATCCCACAGCTCTATCTGGGGCAGTTGGTTCCAGATGTTGTGTATTAAGTCCAAAGAGGTCCTGAAGAGTTTGGATTTTTTCTTGGGGTATGTCAACATGTCTTGAAAGTGCCTGTAGGAGGTACATCTCCTGGCAACCCACAAACTCCATCAAATCCAGGTCAAGTAGTGTTCGAATGAGTGCAAATTCAACTTTTGACAGGAGTCATTCCAGGATCTGACATCTCAGAATATGCTGCGGAGAACAATAAAGTACATAAGACATGGCACACCTTAAACAATACATGTATGAGCTCTACCATCTGAGCCTCAAAATTTCCACCTTATCTCCCACATTATCCATCAGAATCATACCCCTTGTCCCCCATTGGGCTTATTAGCAGGTGGACACCCTAGTTACATTAAAAAAGACTACAAACATAATTATCACTCAGAGAGTGCAAACTCGTTTCCCTTCATAGTTTTAGCAAAATATAAGTGTACGTTAGGGTAATAAAACTAGTACACTTAAACAACTTACGTGAGGCGTTTCCAAAGCCATTCTTCGTGAATCTCGGAAAGGAGTTGTTTACATTCGGCGGCCGACACACAGAGAACGGCCAATCAAAAAGACAGAACCATATCCAATTACATTTAGAGGTACGATGCAGACTGGGTCCGCCCACTTACTGTCAAAAAGAAAGCCTGGCCGTTTCTCAATTCCTAGTCTGCAGACTCTGTACTCATGGACTCAGAGGAACGGACTTGCGGGTATGGACTCTGAGTACAGACTGTGCAAGTGCGCAAGCACGGACTCCGTACTCTCGCCACATTGGGACAATGCAAATTTATGTGATGTCACAGCCGGAGGTGCGCAACAGTAGAGCAGGAGCGCTCCCGTGCAGGAGTGTGTAAAATAATGTATCAACCATGACGTATATTTACGGTCTCATACTTGACTGCATAAAGAAATAAAGATGTAAATTAAAAGTAAAATAAAAGTATTATTGCGTGCATGTTCATGTTTCATTTAATATATATTGGCTATGTGAAAGCACAAGCACAAGTAAAAGTAAAAATATATATAAAATACATAATATTTTCTGATTCTTGTAGTTTTTTTTCACCTGAGCAAACCGCAGAGCTGCTCATTTGGCGTCAGAT
>OOFC01041784.1:0-11072 GCA_900323345.1 Pseudochromis fuscus | reverse complement strand
CCTCTGTATTTGACAAGAAGGTACACACACACACACACACACACACACACACACACACACACACACACACACGTCTCTGCATGATTCACAGGTCAGAGACTCTTTCAGCAGCATGTGTTATACTATTTAGTGTGTGTGTTTCTGTGTGTGTGTTGTCATCTCAAAGGTGCTAACAGGTGTGTAATCAACAAAAATGAGACCTGGGAGTTATGAAAAAACATGAATCATACAAAAAAAGGAAACAGCACGACTATTAATTAAGTGTCTCACTCATGCATACAAACTTTTTCAATAACATTTGCTGACAACAAGTTCCTTCACTTTCCCGAGGACTGTCCCCTCCGCCGGCGAGGCTGACGATCAGTGTCTGCTCCCTGGACGCCACCCGTCCCCGCTCCCTGAGATGGTAATGAGGCCCTCCCAGCACGCCCGCTGACAGCCTCCTGTTGTGTGGCCTCATCTTCTTTTAGCACCGCACAGCAAAAACAAAGAGGTGGGTGGTTGGCGTCCGTTCGACCCGATGGCCCCGGTTCACCTGCACCAACTGTGCCTCCAAAAAGTGCAGGCGTAAGTACTTTTCAGCTACGCAATTATACAGGGGCATTTAAATACACCAGTGCACCCAGGAACAAGGTTGCGTTATGAATATGAAGTCACAGAACATACATAATTTGATTTCCTGTTTGTGTGTGTCTGTGCACCCCCCACGCACACACCTACACACACACGCACGGTGACACAAACTCAACTCCGATTTCAGGCGGAGGGTGCAGGTGAGAAACGCTCGCCGAATTTCCCTAGCCGGGGCACTGGTTTGCATATGCAGATGTTAATTACCACTGGAGCTTGTATGGGCCAATCGGCAGGCTGCTGGAACAGCTTGTGCATCTCTCTCTACCCCCACAGGTCGCCGTTTCCACGGTTACTCCCCTGGCTGATAATAAAGATAATCACCTCCGATTTCCTTCATGGCTCATTTTCTCCTGCTCGCTTCTGAAAGGCCAGAGCGCCGCTGTCTGATTTTCCACGCTGAGCTCTTATCAGTACGCCGAGGCCAAGGACTGGGGCGGGGGGCCAAGTCGATGAACCACCTGCCACACACTCACCAGAAGGGACAGATTCATTCAGTCAGGGTCTCAGATATGGCGGGGTAATGAGTGCGAGATCATCCATCCGGTATGGTGTAATTGTGGTTGGAATAAAAGCCTGGATGAGAGCGGGGTCAGATCGGATGAGATCTGGTGATGGTTGTTATCACACATACTGACAGGGCCGATTCTGACCCAGCTGCAGCGAGAATGAAAGTGCGCTTTCGAAAACCTTGAAATTAAGACCTAGTCCACCAAATCAATAGATTATATCAGCTGGATCTTTTAAATTGGTTCATTCTCAGCTCTTCATGGTAGTTAAAATATCCAAAGCTGATTAACCAGCGTGTTTAATGCTGCCTTCCACAATCTGCTTTTGTCAGTGTAAAGCAACATGTTTTACTTTTTACACGTCTCCTAATCTCCTTCAAGTGTAATCTGCTGTCATTAAACATGGTCCGCTGTACAACTGTATATCCAGTTGATGCCTCTTAAAGCAAACCATCTGCTACGGGCCCATACAATAGATCCAGTTCCCACTCACTGTCTCTCCCTCCTCCTTCCTGTCTCCCTCCTCTTGCTCCCCTGAATCCATTGTCCGGATAGAAACGTGCCTTGGATAGCAAGGCCTTGCTTTCGGCACACTTCTTTGAGAATTATTTAAGGCTTAGGAGTTTCTGTGAAATGAATATTTGATGTGGAGGACCTGAGCGTCTCCTGACGAGCCCAGAGCAACACTTCAGAGAATGACTGGGGTGAGGTGTATAGCTCCCTTCTTCAAAACACACACACACACACACATGCAAGTGCACATCCACACACAGACACCACCTCATCCACTCATCACCATACCCAGAAAATACACCAGACGTTTTCTAGTGTGTTATGGGATGAAAAGGTCTGCACCGTAAAGTCTGGAGGCTGTAGTCTGATCTTAGACGCATGTTGTCTGAGACTTTTTCTTTTATTTGCCATTTTCCTTTTACCCTTTGGCTTTTTTTTCTTTCTTTTGTTCAAGATCTTTTATAATACAATAGGCATTTGTTTGCTTTTTGCATCCATTGCTCACATTCTTCTACTTTTCATATATTTATATTTATGACATATTTAGTCAACTCCATATGTTTTATGCAGCAGGAAATAGGAAATAATATGAAGAGGGGACATCTTTAGTTTCTCCTGTTGCCACAAGAGTGCAGAGTTGAGTTATTTAGAAATATCTGTTCCCTGTGCAGCAGTCTGGGATGCTTTGAAAAGCCTGGTCTTACAGTGCCACCTCATGGTTCACAGCGTGTAGTCGCTTAGTGGACACATTCCTCTGTAACATGAAACACCAGCAGTGTCGACAAAAGTAACACAATATAAAACAGGAGCTTGTACATTCATCTATTGTGATGCATTTATATTCTAAAAATGTCTTCATAATAAATAAATAGTTAAACATCCTTCCCACCGAATGTGTTTGAACTTGGTGCAGATTTTAATGGCACCACCAGAGACCACAGCATCAGTCAATATCAAACTTTGGCAAAAATCTTACAACCGGCTCAAGTTATCAGGCTCTGCAGTGAAGGATCCCGGTTACTGCTGACAGTTTGATTTATGTGAATGTCCCTCAGATATGGATCAAACAGATTCATGTAATGAGAGCCATCTGAGCAGCAAGTACCCTAATAAATTAATCTTATCTGGCCGGGCGCTGCAAGAACACACACAGTTTATTATGGACTTACCAGGAGGCCAGTGATATGGTGCTGGTATCATAACCACGAACGTTAACAATTTGGGCATAAAGAGAAGATCTGCACATACACTGCTGCTGTTACTCTTCTCCTCCTTTGCTGTTTGTTGTGGCAAATACAAATCACACCAGTTATATAACTTGGACCAACCAGTGATTGCTCAACACAATTTCACAAACTGCAAATCAAAAAGGTTTGGGAGATTAGTTGTTAAATGCCTTTTGAAGTATTAATTGCTTTGGTCACCTTCCCTGCAAGTGCTTTCTTCAGCATCAATATGCAGAGATGTGCTAAAAAAAAAAAATCTGGATCAGGGGTTTTAAAGCTCCAGGGGTTATGATTTAAAATCTGTGAGACCCGCCGCACTCCCAACCTTCACAACCCTCTCAACCTTGAGCATAAATCACTTCAAGATGTCTACCGAGCCACCCAATCACAGCCAATTAGGGCTAGTTACAGGCCTGTAGAGTTTGCCCTTTTCATAAAAAGAGAGAGAGGACACGAGGAGGCTGGGGACGAAGGTTGTGGAGAGAGGCTGGGAGGACAAAGAGTTTGGGGTTTAACGTCCACTCCTCGGAGCTGAGATCTCATGAAAAGTGTTGCAATTGCTCCGATGCTGAATAACGCTGAGTCCAGGCGTTCAGGGCTGTCTGAATACGAAGCAGTTGCACACAGTTCATGCGTGCTTCGTGCTCTGGGTTGGGTCGGCAGGAGCCATGGGACTGATTTTATGAACAATAGGAGGAGGCTCCCTCCAGAGGGGAGCGCTAAAGAAGAACATCTGTATGGGATCAAGGCAACGGAGGAAAGTTAAAGGTGGGAGGAGAAAGAGAGGGAAGATTTCTGGCATTGCACTCAATACTGCATTTTGGAAAGTACAAGAACGCTCAATCAATAAAGCGAGGAGGTCGTGCAGATTAGAAATAAAGAGGGAAAACTTCTCCAGCTCAGCACAGGAATCAAACACTGTATCAAATATTTGCTTCTTCGTTTCTCTGCAGCTTATTCAGTAGTATTTTGTGTGGAAATTGTGTTTACACAGAAACATTTTTGGGTTTCCCAGAACATGATGTAATAACAAAAGGCGGTTGACGGCTCTGTTTCCTGTTTGCATCTCTATCTCCTCTGGCAGTTTCTCTGTTTTTCTTTGTCTCTGTCGAACTTGTCACTGGTGTCAAGATAACATTGTGGTGACATCATGTCCTGACTGCAGGTTTGTTTCTTCTGCTTTATGATACATCCATATATTCTGTAAATGATCACACACCCTTAGATCCCCTCTTCATATGGAACGGACAGAATATATTACACACTATACAACTTCCTTCAGAGGATTTGCTTCATTGTTTGTGAGAAAGTAGGAAACAGTCTGCGTATTGATCACCTCTCTGGAGTATTCTGTCAGAGTCCTGGCAGTTGTGTTACGATATATTCCTCCTTTATGTCTTCCTGTGTTGGTCTGAACGGAAACATTCGTCCAGGTCTGTTCCCTTTCTCACGCTCTTAAGTAACAAATATGGAGGGCACGGCGTCCAGATAGCAGGATCGATGGGGTTAAAGATGATGCATTTCCATGTTTGTCTTTTGTGGATGTGGGGTCGCCACGGGGACGGTCTGCACACCTGTGGACAGAGTTGGCAGGAAACAGACGAGGAATTTAGATGATAGGTGGACTGAACGGAGACTGAATGGAGACACGCCGGCAGTGTCATCACAGAGAGAGAGAGGGAGGACGTTTGGTTGTTGGTCAAATCATCAGTGGCATCCATGACCTGGAAACCTCTTCAGCAGAGTCACCCAGAGTGCACTCAGATTCCTAAACCCCACCCAGGGCTCTGCAGATGAAAAACCAAAGCAGGAAAGCCTCTCGACTCCGAGGAGTGTTTGTTGATAGTTTTACGTTTATCGCACATCCCATCTAATGCCGTCCCAGATGACCTCAGTTTGAGCTCTAATGGCCCAAAGTTACAACGAGCAGAATTAAAAACCAATCCACCACCACCACCTCCATCGTCAAGTATTCACAGGAAGAACAAAACAAATGTGATTGCAAACAAGTGTTGAAGCAGAATGACACAATCCCAGTCATATTTTTGAGGTTTTGCTGCTGTCCTGAGGAAAAACAATCTCAGCACATGACTTTATAAAACCCCACAACACAGGAGAATGAATAACACCCTGGGCAGTGACAGAGCAGGGAAAACGGGGCCACCGCCATTACTGGGAACAGCAAGAGTTTAGCCACCGACTGTTGGATTTAGCATTTTAATGAAAACAATGTTTCCTCCGTGATTAGATGTGATTAGTGACCAGTTGTGCTCCTGAGGTGGTTTCCAAACACTGACTCTATAAGACTCCAAAAAAACAAACAAACCACAAAAAAACACCCCAAACACGTCCCTGAAGGTCAAACTCTCTGCTGCCATGTGCTGATCCTCGTGATGTCCTGGCAGTGTCCCCTCCACTACACAGAGACGCTTTGTGCATTTACACCAAAATAAGTGTATGATAGGGAGGGTGAAAGATAAGCAGGGAGGCAAGAAGAAGATACAGAGATAATGTTCCTCACTGAACTGTAGAGTGTATATAAAACATAATATACAAGCATAATTTGTATATAAAGACACATGCTTCACATTTAACAGTGTTGCTGAATAAGATGGTGTCAAGAAAGAAGTCACTATTAATATGGAGAAGACAGTGAAGATAGTGTTTTTATATTACACACTTCAGTTTAGTACTCTGTTACTTTTAATCCAGAGTTTATTTGTATCTTGGACCTATTATTATTCTCATTTACTACATTTTTTTTTCCTGCAGTTAAATTATTATTTTTTAAGTCCTGACGCTTCATGTAAACTCCCGGTGTATCTGAAAAAGGCTGTTTTAGCTCTTGTTTCTTTGAGGCTTGTTGAAGCCAATAATGTAATAACAATCGATAATGTAATAAATTTGCCCTTTTTGAAATGTAATAGTCCAATAATGTAATAACTGGCCAATAACGTAATAAAAGTCCTGAACAGATAATGTAATAACAGTTGGCTAATGTAATAATTTATTACGATATTGGCTGCTTATTACGTTATTGGCCTGGTAAAAGAAATAAACTTTGCAAATGTAATAAATAAGCCACTAATGTAATAAATTATTACGTTATTAGCCAAAAGTTATTACATTATCAGTTAACGACTTTTATTACGTTATTGGCCAGTTATTACATTATTGGCCTATTACATTTCAAAAAGGACAAATTTATTAAGTTTTTGGCTGCTTATTACGTTATTGGCCAGTTATTACGTTATTGGCCTGGTAAAAGCAAAAAGGACAAATTTATTAAGTTTTTGGCTGCTTATTACGTTATTGGCCAGTTATCACGTTTTTGGCCTGGTAAAAGAAATAAACTTTGCAAATGTAATAAATAAGCCAATAATGTAAGAAATTATTACGTTATTAGCCAAAAGTTATTACATTATCAGTTAAGGACTTTTATTACATTATTGGCCTATTACATTTCAAAAAGGGCAAATTTAATACGTTATCAGCTGTTTTTACATTATTGGCTTCAACAAAGCTGCCTCTCCCTAAATGTCTACTTTAATTAACCTGATGACCTGATTATTATGTGACATAATAATTGATCACAAGCTGTATATGTGTCCTTTTCCCCCTGCATATATCGATATTAATTTACATATGTGTGGGAACTGAAGTGTACTGTGTTGTCCCAGCAGCAGATAACTGTTTAATCACATCTGTGTTGAGGTGACATCAGCTCAGGATGAAGGTAGAAAAACCATTTGAAACATTGTTCACATTGATCTGAGCTTTTGACTCAGTTGCACAAATATTTACATCATTATATGAAACTTTGTTGATGTTTAATGTGAACATTTCAACATTATGTACATGACAGAAAACTAGTAACAGCATAATCAGTTCCTATTTAAAGATGTTGTTGTCAGTAATCCACGTAAATCTGACAGTTTGAATCCCTCAGGAGAGTGAACTATCTCTAATACTGTAATACTGCAAATATAAGTAGAAAACAGGTAGTGACAGAAATCCTGAATTTAAATATTTAAACCTTGTTACATGCTTTAAATCTTTAGAACCCACAGAACATGAATGTAAATGGTCTGAAAACATGGAGGGTGACCAGCAGGGTTTCCTGTTCCCAGACACCAGCCTGATCTTGGCTGCATTCATCCTCATATGGCTGCATTGTTTGACAAGCAAGTCTCCAGGCAGTCCTCAAAAACCCAGCAGTGGGACTGCAGTGCTTCCAGATGTGGCCCGCCTGGATCTCTGCAACAACATGTGTGTGTGTGTGTGTGTGTGTGTGAACATGAACGGTGAACTCCCCTCATCTCACTCCCTGCAACACACACCGCTCATCAGTGCACCGGCGTGTCACTTTCTGCTGATGTGGTGTGATTACAAAATAGTACATGTGTGTTTTGTCAGTGATGTCAGTGCTCGTGTGTTACAGCATTTGCGAGTACATATAATACATGCGTGTGTGTTTGTGCGGTTCAGTGGATGACTCACGGTTGGCTGTTAGTCATCCGTCCAGGGACACACAAAAAAACCGCTGCCAAACGTTGTGCGTGCATGTGTGTGCGTGTGTGTGACGCCATGTGCTTTAACAGGCCTCCCAGCTACGTATGTACACAACATGTAGGAGGCTGGAGGAGGGCTTCCTGATTTCTAGGTGGATCTTCAGCTGCTCTAACACCTTTGTGCAAATCCCGACAAATCCTGCGTTTGCGTATTAGTCCAGTCTGTAAATGTGAGTGTGTGTAGTTTTTTTTTTTTCATAGACACACAACTGGATACTCCTCATATTTGTTTACTATCACCTGAAACTTTTCGGAGGTGCAATCATCCACATTGCAGAAAATAAAACCACTAACACACAAGCTTCTGTGAAAGAAAACAAAACTTCTTCAAACATAAAGCTCAGTCCGCTGCCATGTTTCACCCACTAACAGCTCATTATCTCATTCTGGTCCCTGTTGCACATGTGAGCCAGCACACACACACACACACACACACACACACACACAGGGACAAGGGAGGAAACAGGGACTGTTGCTTTGGGGGAAATGGGTTAACAGGAGGCAGTTAGAAAAGGGGTGTGGAAAGAGGCGAGCAGACAGAGAGCTGAAGGAGTGGGGCCATATAAAGAGAAACAGAACACAAGCCAGGGTTTGTCCTTCTAGTCTGTCCTGCACACTCAGACCTCACAGGAAACTCCCAACTCCCCTGACCCTCACCTACACTTCCCACACTTTTTACTTCCACACGCCGGCCACGCTGAGTCCCGACCAGAAGAGGATGGCTTCATCCATGTGGAGAATGAATGGGAGGATGGTTGGAGTCCTGCTGCTGTGCACCCTATTGCTGAGCAGTGAGTACTCCTGCAAATATTGATCATCTGTCCTTGAATAGTTCATTAGTCCACTGTGTTTTAATGTTGTGTGTGGATGTGAGTGTTTTTGCTCCTTGGATTTAGTTTTATGTCACAGTAGCTCACACACACACCAGTTGGATAGTGGGGGGGGGGGGGTTGCTTTGATGTGTTTTACCATGAGGTTGCACACACATGCAAAGAGGCAGGGAGCTGACGGTGGGGTGGCTGCAGACACAAAGGGTCTGCTCACCAGTGGAAAGTTGCTTATGCTTTACATCCTGCTGTGTATCTGTGTGTGTGAATGTGTGAGGAAAACCACACAGTTTCAAAGTATCTTAATGTATCTTATATTAGAAATAGTTTTTTCTGTTGCAAGTGTCCGGCTCTATCTCCAGTTAAAAAAAAAAAAAGTCTGAATTGTGCGTGAGCTGCATGTGTTGTGCATATGACAAAGTGGCCACATGTTAGTGAAACTTAGAGCAAAAATAGTTCCCTCCTCACTGAGCTGCGAACACTAAATGCCTGTGTGTCTATGTGAGCGCAATTACGTGTGTGGACTCACTGGGCAGTCCACTCCAAATCAGTCTGAGGCCTGATGCTAATTGCAGGGTGATGTATGGCTTGGACGGTGTTGCTGCCTCGCTGGTTGTAAAGCAGGACTGGTTGTAGTTCAGACCAATCAAACGACTTCTGCAGAGATGCTCGGCCCCCGTGCACGGGCGCAGGGGCGGTAAATGTTCGGAGTGACCTTGGGAGGACGGAGCGGGCTGGTGGAAGGTTTTGCTTTAAAAGGGGAAAAGATGGCAGAACGTGTTGGTAGTTTGTACAATAAAAAGCCACACCGCATGCTGTTTGCATCAGCAGCTTAACAGATGGTAATTAGATTTACATGGAAATCAAATTACTCTGGGCACTCCCCATCAAGTCAAGTCACTGTTTTGTGTTTTTAAAGTTTATGTAGCACAATATCGCTAATCACAAATTCCCCTGTAGAGACTTTATTATTGATACAGTTTTCAATATTCGTCAACACACATTTTAAATTCCTCCAAGAGAAAATGATCATATAAAGAATAAAAATGAGGAAAAAATAGACATATTGTGAACATAGATGCAGAATATGGATCAGGAAGACAACGTTAAAGCCACAATGTAGCAAATTTTCAAGACACTAAATGATCAAAGTCTAATCAAAGCAGAAGTTTTTGTTTTTAGCCACTTGTAATAATACTTAAAGCCATCAACCACTTTGACTTTTGTCCATATTGCAACAGTTTATCTACAAACAACAAAGCAGTGGTCTTCCTGTGGTGTTTGAATTGGGCAACAACCTCTCGCCGAAGGCTTCAGATTTCTACTTTAAGAACATCACAAGGGTGTTGTCTCAGGTCTGCTGACCCGTCTTCACTTCTTCACCACATCCAACGGCAGCCCTGCGATCGCACACAGCTGATACATTGTTGATGCTTGTGTCCAGCTGGCGTTGTGCTGCGAGTTTACAGACTCACTTATGGCTCTGAAAAAACAAAAATGGAAAATCTCTCCTCTGCAAACTTGTGAGGGTATTTTGATGTTTGCACACCCACCACCAGCCAAGTCACAAGAGACCATCTGTTGACTTCTTCTTCACAATATAGGCCTATGTAGTTGCAGTGGTATATGGGGTCAGAGGTCCGGTCCTTGATGACATCAACATTCATCCAAAGACGCAGACAGTTTTAATGTTTCACGCTCCATCACGGTCGTGTTGAACGACATAAAGAAGACTCTTTGTGGAGTCACTCAGTCTCGATTAATGCAAATTCTTCTGCCTTGCGCATCTCCTGTCTTCAGTGTGGGATTGTTGTGGATGAGGAGTTTTAATCAATGCTTCATCAGATTTAGTGGCTGATCCTTAGCCTGTTTCAAAAAATTGATTAACAAACGCTCTTATTTTTCGTATCTTGGAAACATAACATCCAGCACATCCGTTAGAGTTGCCACTTATTCGACAATGGGCATATTCATGAAATCAGATAAAATTCAATGCTGTCCTGACAGTGTAGCATCCTGATATTAGCTGGGAACAGATGAATAAAGCGGGTTATCTTGAAACAAAAGTGTGTGATGGATTTATTGGATACAGTGTTTCTCATATATTGTTGGATGTGGCAGAAATGGGCAGGTGTAAAGAGCTGAGTGACTTTCACGAGGAGCAGACTCCAAACTTTCCAAAACAGTGATGCTTGTGAAGTGCTCCCGGTCAGCATGTTGGTGAGCACCTATCGAAAGTGGTCCAGGGAGGAGTGGGCTATAAATCCATGTCAGGGTGTTAGGGGATGAGCTGGAACATGTCCGATTTGCAGCTGCTCCAAGTTGCAATTTAAAGGGATCAGCTGTTTGATGTCATACACCACAGGGCACCTTCAGACGCCTTCTGTTGGTGGGAACTGTGGCATCCAGTCGACCAGCAGCAAATTAGGTAGGCGTGGTCATAAGAACAATTAATATCAGCTCGAGATCTTTCATGTGCAGCTGCAGAACATCTTAGATTTTGGTAAACGTCTGACAAAGTGACAGGAGGAGAGGCTTTAATGCACACAATTAGTGGATGTATGTGACTGTATATATCAGAGCAAACATCCCTGTCGGTTCCCTCGTGTAAACAGATCAATCATCCCGACTCTCCGGCGAAGAGCTTCAGCTCTAACTCCCGCTTCCCATGGCTGTCATTCAGTAGTTATGCAGGCGTGCAAATATGTAGCGCTGAAATGGGCATGGACTGCAATGTTGGATGATGTCATTCGACGCCTCTCGGAGTAATGTTATAAGCTGAGTCTCTCTCAAGAT